>CADEHL010001091.1:548660-770079 GCA_902827135.1 Harpagifer antarcticus | reverse complement strand
GAGAGAGAGAGAGAGAGAGAGAGAGTTTTTTTTCTCCGCACTCTCAGGGGAATATCTCTGCAATGGAGCGAACTTTCGATTGCATGATGTAGCCCAGCGCAACACCTTTGTCACACATGTTGTGACCATTTTCTGGCGATTTTAATCTGTTCTAGAAAAACTATGTTTTTTTTAGGATTTCATGAAGCATATAGAACAAACAATGGATGTATTTTATGAACATTTATCCATGCTGAAAGTAGATTTAGATGTTTTAGGAGTGCGATAGAGATTATTATCTAAGATATGCATCCAATGAAGCATTGCATGACGTCTGTTGATGATCAGAGGCTGTTGTTGGGGCTGCATAAACGTATTTTTGCTTTGTAGGCAGACCATGCAGGCAGCCGATGGTCACCAAGGTTCATGTTTTAATAGCATTTTTACAAAAAAAAGCCAAGGGGAGCCTAACATGTGAAAAAATGGCTTAGACCTCAGAGTTAAACTTGGGCCTGCGACCTTTTACTGTATTTTGTTTTGAAGGTTTGAGAAACACTGCGCTAGTGGATTATCAACGGGGGGAAGCCTCGCTGCGGGGAAATTATACAGATGGCCAGTCTGCCCCTGAAAAATATCTATGCACACGTTATTATTTATAATAATAATAATTAAAAAAAATTGATTTAATTTAGAATTTTTATTTTGTAATCCTCTCGCGACCCCCACTTTGGGAACCCCTGGCCTAGAGGGCCCTGACGGCTCGCCACTGGTATAGAGTCAGAGAGATCATGATGTAATGCTCCTCTGCACCACGGGTCCCTAACTGACACTGAGGCTGCTCACAACTCGTCAGAGAAACTTGTGTTCCCTCTCTGCTGAACCCCCTGCGCTCCTGTATGACGTCACTGTTGCTACATCCTTAAGGGGAACAGCACAGCAGACATGGAGCAGTGATGCTGAAGTTATAACATCAGTAATCAAAATGTAGATACCCTCACATCCAAAACAGAATATTTGTAATAATATAATGATAAATCATACATTTTAATGTACAGTTTCTCATTTGTTTGCACAAAAACTATTGATTTAGCCTTTAACATGAGTCATCTAAACTTATTCCAAAAGTCTGTCTCACCTTTCTGGTAACTCCTGAGATTATTATTATATAGATATGCACCACAATGGAAATTGTGTGGACAATGACGCAGTGATAAAAAGAGGCAGATGATTGGACAGACACAGCGTTTGATTCGGCTGAAGATTGAAATCATCAATGTCGAGCTATATGTTTGTTATTGACAGAATGATTCACTTTTAATTTTGAATCAAATAGCTTTGATTTTGTGTTGTGTGATCAGGTAAAAAAAAAAACGTTTCTGAATCTCAGTTGCAGCCTGGTTGCTTAAGAAACAAAAGTAGACAAATGTAAATAATAAAGGGCAGATTTTAAGAAATACATTTGGGATTTAAAGAACAGAATTCCCATGTTCATTGTTTTTAGGTGAATTCATTATCTGAGTTTTAAACATCACTTTAAATGGAAGATCCCCATAGGACCCGCCCACTCGATCTGATCGGCGATCGGTATCGGCCGATACTGATTCCGGCGATCGGCCCCAAAATTGGCGATCGGAGCATCTCTAATAATTACTGATACATGCTTTTATAACGAGAGTGCTCTCTGCTGTCTGGTTTGTGTTGAGACATTGAAACAAACTAATGCCAGAAGAATACAAGCTGCTCATTGCTGCAAAAATCCTGACTGGAAAGTGAGCAAAATATATATTTGTTATATTTCTTAGTTTTGTGTTTTTGATTTTAAAACACAAAACTAGTCAACTGTTGCTCTTTTTCAATAGTAAATCAGTTGGGGTCCTGTTTTTAAAATCACTTTATCACCATTTATGCTTGGTGTTTCGCAATTCACAGGTAATGACAATAACCGTAATATTAGAATGATGAAATAATAATAATAATACACTGTGGAGCCGAGGAACGGGAGTCAGAGGCGGTGTATTCAGAATGGACTTCCACACTTTATTATCCTTTAATCGACAAGAGGTAAGCACATGTGCTGCTCTGTATGATAAGCTAGCATGAATGACAACAAACCCCGGTACCCTCACTAATGGGTCCGGGATGCAACACACACTAATCACACGGTGAATTATATATCATAACGTGTCACCACACAAGCCCCCCCAGAATTCACCCATAAACAAAATCAGCGTAGCGGGGCGGAACGACAGGTCGACCCCCACAACTCCTGAGCACGGGAATCGGGAAAACGACCTCTGCATGTGCGGCCTCTGGAAGAGGCGAGACCGGAACAACGGGTCTCAAGTCAGTGACAGGGATCAAGGCCGGGGGCGCCCCCGTCGCGGAGGTCGTGCCAGCACCACCGGCTGACCCAAAAGTCTCGGCGGTGTCCTGCAGGCAAACCCGCTATGCTGACGCCGACCAGGAAACCGATGTGTTAGGGAGGAAATCCCCTGGAACTCTCAGTGGGTGACCGTAGACCATCTCAGCCGTGAAATACTGCAGATCTTCCTTGGGCGTGGTCCGCAGGCCCAGTATTACCCAAGGCAGCTTGTCGACCCAATTTCCATCCTTAGCCTCAGGGTGATAAGTGGTTGTCCTGTGAAGCTTAACCCCCAGGCCACACGCCACTGGGTTCCAAAGCTCAGACGTGAACTGCGAGCCCTGGTTAGAGGAAATGTCCGACGGGGTGCCAAACCGACACACCCACGTCGCAATGAAAGCCCGGGCTATGTCAGCCGCCGACTTCGACACGAGAGGAACCACCTCCGGTCAACGGGTCGTCCTGTCCACCATGGTGAGGAGGTAGGAAAAACCCTGAGAGGAGGGCAATCAATCAATCAATCAATCAATGTTTATTTATATAGCCCAATATCACAAATGTTACATTTGTCTCAGTGGACTTCACAGTTTGTACAGAATATGAGTATGACAATACGACACCCTCCGTCCTTAGACCCCCACATCGTACAAGGAAAAACTTCTGGAGAAAACCCACAGTTTAAAGGGAAAAAATGGGAGAAACCTCAGGGAGAGCAACAGAGGAGGGATCCCTCTCCCAGGACGGACAGACGTGCAATAGATGCCGTGTGTAAATTGTAAAGATAATACATTTGCAACATAGGTAGTCCAAATGTTTGGAAATGCATGTGTGTATAATAGGAAGATGAATCCACGAGGATATCCATCCAGGACCTATGATCCAGGACCACAGCCACGACTCAAGATCCAGGGCTCGCGATGCAGGATACAGGACAGCAGGATCATCCATAACTCCGGATCCCAGCGTATATAGACACCAAAAAGAAAGACATTTGGGGAAGCTGGGTTAATCGGAACATGAGAGTACACAGGTATAGACAGAGAGAAGGAAGAAGTAAGATGTCCCCCGACAAACTAAGCCTAGATCAACAAAACTAGGGGCTGAATCTAATCAGCCCTAGCTTTATCAAAAAGGAAGGTCTTAAGCGCAGACTCTAGGAACAACCAACATCCCTGCATTCTTGGAACGCAATGCCCTAGTAGGACAGTAAGGTATAATGAGCCCTTTAAGGTAAGATGGCGCCTGCTCATTAAGGGCTTTGTAGGTGAGAAGACATTTTTAAAATTCTATCCTGTGTTCTATAGGGAGCCAGTGTAAGGCAGCCAGAACAGGAGTAATGTGGTCCCTTTTCCTAACTCTGGTTAGTACACGAGCTGCAGCATTTTGAATCAGCTGAAGCGACTTGACTGACTTCTTGGTACACCCTGATAATAAAGAGTTACAATAATCCACCCTTGAAGTAACAAATGCATGGACTAGTTTCTCTGCATCGTTTTGAGGCAAGATATGCCTGATTTTTGCAATGTTACGTAGATGGAAGTAGGCGGTCCTTGAAATTGATTTTATGTGGGCGTTAAAGGATAAATCCTGATCAAATATAACACCAAGATTCCTTACAGTCTCACTGGAGGCCGAATTAATGCCATCCATAGTTAGTATATCTTTAGATAATTTGTTTCGTAGATTCTTCGGGCCAAGAACAATAACTTCAGTTTTGGTTGTGTTTAACATCAAAAAGTTTAAGGTCATCCACGTTTTTAAGTCCTTGAGGCAGTCTTGAATTTTATTTAGATGATTAATTTCATCAGGCTTGATTGATAAATATAGTTGAGTATCATCCGCATAACAATGAAAACTTCCTCTCCGGCACCATGAAACGTTCCAAAGGAGCTTTCGTGTGGCGATGCACCTTAGCGCGCTGACAAGCCACGCACTCACCAGCCACGCACTCACCAGCCCAAGTCCTTACGTCCTTTTTAAGTCCCCGCCAGACGAACTTCTCGGCCACCAAGCGCACCGAAGGTTTACCGCCGGGGTGAGACAGGTCGTGCACCGCCTCGAAAATGGAGTGCCTCCAACTGGCGGGAACGACCGGCCGCGGCAGGCCTGTGGAGACGTTGCACAGGAGAGTAACGCCTGCATCACCGAAAACCACGTCTTCCCAGCACAGCCCCAAGCTGTCCTCCTTCAGGGCCTGTACACCGGGGTCCGTGACCTGGTCCGTCGCCATGCGGGTATAGTCCAGGCCCAACTGGACGGCCCCGATGACGACCTTGGAGAGGCAATCTGCGACCAGGTTCGATTTACCAGCCACGTGCCTAATGTCTGTGGTGAACTCTGAGATGTAAGACCGCTGCCGCTGCTAACGTACAGACCAAGGCTCAGCCACTTTTGACATGGCGAACGTGAGCGGCTTGTGGTCGACAAACGCCTTAAATTCATGGCCTTCCAGCAAAAAAAGTAAAGAATGTGCGGCACCGGGTAGCGGTCAGGTGTTGTGGCGTCGTTGAGCGGTAATCCCTGCACGGGCGCCAACTGCCGTTCGGCTTGGGAACGACGTGTAGAGGCCCAAGGACTGTCACAACGGAGGATGATACCCAGGCGTTCCATGGTTGAAAACTCCGCCCTCGCTACTGCAAGCTTAGAAGGGTTCAACCGCCGGGCCCTGGCGTAGACTGGGGGACCATCGGTGTTGACGTGGTGCTCCACCCCATGCTTGGTGGTGAGCACGGAGAAGGTGGGTAGCGTCAGGTCTGGAAATCCACAACCTGAGAAAAATGTCCGCTCCCGACAGCGAGCCCGACAGTCCGTCGTACGCAGCCTTGCCAAGTGTACACACGAGGGAGGAAAACGTCAAGGCATCAACCACCAGGTTGAGCACATAAAAAGTCTGCCCTGAGGAGGGAAAAAGAAATGTTTGCCGTCATAAAATCCCAGTTGAACCGCTGTCCTCCAATACACAAACACATAGGCCTCACGCCGTACGTGCGAATGGGGCCGCCATTAGCCGTCGTCAACCGCGGTCCATGTCCCCAACGAGCGACGTCTTCCCTAGACGCAGGAACAACACTCCGTTGAGCTCCTGTGTCACACAGAAACAAGCTTCCTGAGACTCTGTCGCTGACGAAGAGAAGCCTGCTCGTGCCGCCAACGCTCAGGGCCACTACTGAGCGCCGGCTCCTCCGTTTCCCGAACCGCGCGTGGTAAAGACACTCTCCTGTGTCCCCACGCCGGCTTGGTACCGTCACGTCCAGCCTCCCCCAAGCATTGTTAACTGTAGAGGGGGGGCTGAGCGTCACAGCTAGCGCCTATGCACCGGACTGCTGGGTAGCCAGGAAAAAACGGTCGGCATCTTCAGCCAAGGCACGGGGCTCCGTAATGGACGTGTTAGCATGAATGACAACAAACCCCGGTACCCTCACTAACGGGTCCGGGTTGCAACACACACCAATCACACGGTGAATTATGTATCATAACGTGTCACCACAACACATATGAAAATATTGTTGGTAAACCTGAGCCTCTAACATAACTTCTGTTTCTTTCTCTCTTCCTTTTTCATCCTCCCCTAACTCCTCACACATACAGTAGAGTGTTACTAATTTTCCAAAAAAGAGACAAAACACACAATAAAGACAGATACAAACTAATTTGAATTATATCATTACCTATCTATTATGTTTTTTATTTCTACATATTGCAATAATATATTATAAGGGAATTTCTTTTGCCACATGTAGTTAGATCTGATAATAGGAATACTCTATTTTGTGCACAGGGAAGGAGGATTCTATGAAAGTTTCACATGAGCACATGACTGGTGGTGGTGTTGTTAGCCGTGGTGTGTTGGACAGTGAGTTTATAGCAGAGAGCTGATTGGTCTGAATACACATCGCGGCATTGTTTATGCGTACTGTCTCCCTGCTCTCCATCCCCCTCTCCATCCATCTCATAATATATAAACAGTATATCCATCTGCCTTATCGCTTGCAAGTTGTCTGCACAATGTTGTGTGTATTGCTGCATCATGTTTTACACTTGCCTCTAGCACTGTGTTCAGTATTCAGCTCTGTGATTGTGCTTTTTTCCTCCACAACTGCCCTCTCGGTCTGCAACCGTCACATTCAGCACCAGGATCTGCTGCATTGGTGTGTTTACTTCCAGCGGACATACAAACAATAAGCAGAGAAGCTTGCTTGTGTACAATTCTACTAAGATGCCAGAAACCCTCTTAACACACTAAACATTAGGTACCATTTTTGGGTAGATTCCCATATTTCTTTCTTAGCCCTGCTTCATATTCATAGATGTAACCAGTGTTTCTGCCAGACCAGGGCTGAGAGGGCGTCCACCCCGAGAGCGGGACGTCTTGTCACGTGATTTGAATTTTGAATTGAGCCGTCCCTTATAGATACTATCTCTTTACGTATTAGTTCCGAGCTGAATAAGGGCGTCAAGACGCCCTCCTGGCGGAAATGCTGGATGTAACACTCATTCCCTAGGGCATTGGTTCCCAACCTGGGGTGCGCGCTAAAGATCGTAGGGGGGGCGCCAGGCTTCAGATTATTTGAGGTCAAATATCATATTTAGACTTTTTTTTTTGATTGTCACTAGTAAAATAAAATATAAAAAATAATTGATTAATTAATTAGAATACAAATTCAAGTTAGTACTGTAGCTAATAAAGGCATAAAAAGACAGAAATGTATAATTATTTCTTTAATAGAAATGTTTCTTCTGCCCGTAAAGTGTCCAAACCAGGCTTGTCTGGAGAAGCGCATTTTTAAAACAGTCATTGTCCATGCCGGTTTCAGTTGGATTATTTGTCACAGTTGCTCCGATCAGATTGGTCTCCTCCATTTTGTAGATTATTTACGACTTTTGAATCCACATAAACACATCGGCAAAATCCGGCTTACTTTGAGCATGTGTTTTTAAACAGTTTAATCCCTTTGTGAATTGTTTCCACTTGCGCCGTCCTTTAATTTCTTTTTACAGCGGGAATCCAAATTAATTAATCCTGAGTCCAATAACCATCAAAGTCACTCCAATAGTGCTACTTAATTACGCTTTCATCCTCCTTTAACAAAATACTTCACATTCATCCAGTTTGTGACAGTAGTTGTAGCATTTTTTTGACTTTTAACCTGTTAGGCCTCAAGCCTGTTTTTCAGGTTTCAGGCTCGAAAATGACATTCCCAGAACAAATGACCATATCTTCCCTTCTAAAAGGGTTAAATTAATAATCTTTTCTCTCAATGTAATGATAACCTGTGAGTTGGATGTAGAAAAGTCAGAATCAATATAGATGTTTTTTATTTTAAAGAAAATTCAGATTGAACATGGTAAAAAAACTGTAAATTATAGTGTCCGTCCAAAAGATATATTTTGTACTTGTAGTGAAAACTAACCTTGGATGATGGGTTAGTAGACTAAAAGCTTTAGGAATCCAAAGTACAACAGATAAGTACCCTGTATCAAGATTGATGCAAAACAAGTGATATTTGACCTTTTTAGACAGATTTAGCAAAAAAAAACCTCTTCTGTGGCCATTTGGGTGGATTTTCCATATCTCTGGCCCCCCTTGGTCGATTTTGACATGTGACATCTCTTCCTGACCGTTAGACCCATAGACTCTCATGTTAAAAAAAAAGCTACGTCTCTGCGCATACAATCTTGTTGCAGAGCGTAGGAATATCCCTGCTCTGATTTCTGGAAACGGAAAAGCAGTTTTTATTGCTTATGGATTATCAGAACATTTCAAAGGGGACAGAGACACATTGGATTAACCTATGTATTAACTACACCATCGTTGTTATCGTTTTAATGCCATTGAAGACCAGTTTTGACCAGACCTAAGACCAAGGTAAACCATGTTAGCGTTTTGGGCTACCTAGCGCCACATTTTTTGATGTAGGTTTTTGTTATTTTCTCCGCGAATTTTTAATCTTTGAGTGTTGAGGTGGATACCATAAGATTCTGTGTCTCCTTACGATCATACTCGATGTGTTGATTGTGCAGCTAGGATAGTAGAACTAAAATCTAAGTATTATAAAAAATACAAATATTATTATTGGATATATTTGTCAGCTGGCACATTTTCCATGTCAGGAGACTCTATTCATACTATTCTATGAGAAATGTGGATTGGTTTGTTTTACTATGTTTCAATAGCATTGCACCTCCCCAGCTGCTGTGTACAGGAATCTGATCATTCATATTGATCAAGTAGCATGAAGGAACCTCACACATTTATGGTCTGCATACTGCAGAATGCTCATGTTTTATGGGCTTGCATCCTGTTGTTGGATTTAAATTTGATGCCCAGTATTTACATATTTCTCCCAAAAAGGGTCCCCCAAAAATAACTATGATACAGAAACATGCACCTTCATGACAGTGTCACATGGAAAAAAACTTGACATTTTAGGCATTGTAAAAGCAGACTCAATCAATGTTTATTTATATAGCCCAATATCAGAAATGTTACATTTGTCTCAGTGGACTTCACAGTTTGTACAGAATATCAGTATGTTAATACGACACCCTCTGTCCTTAGACCCTCTGTCCTTAGACCCTCTGTCCTTAGACCCTCTGTCCTTAGACCCTCACATCGTACAAGGAAAAACTTCCGGAGAAAACCCACAGTTTAAAGGGAAAAATGGGAGAAACCTCAGGGAGAGCAACAGAGGAGGGATCCCTCTCCCAGGACGGACAGACGTGCAATAGATGCTGTGTGTAAATCGAAGAGATAATACATTGTTGCAGTGTGAGAAAACGTTTTTATAGAGTACTTGTCCATGGACAAGTGAGTTTGGCAATTTACTTGTCCGAATACATTTTTCACTTGTACAGAATGGACAAAAATTGGGGCCACTGGAATCTTCTTCTTCGTCATCGTATTTTACATTTTCCCACGGTTTTTACGACACCGCTAACGTAAGTGAGCGGTAAGATTTTACTGCATCACACATAGGGTTGGGTATCGTTTGGATTTTAACGATTCCGGTTCTGCTTTTCGATTCCGGTTATTTTCGGTTCTCGATTCCGGTTCTTTGAGAGGGTAAAAATAAGTCAAACTGGGAGAAAAATATATTTATGAAAACATTAAGTCAAATCTGTATTCCTATTTACAAATCACTTCATACTGTTGAATTTCTTACGGTTATTGAATACAATTTATATAAAAATAATCTCTGCATTGTTTAGTTAGTTCTAAGTGGTGCAGTTTGAGAATGTACAATTGGCCCAGTCTCCTCTGATGTTACACTGCAACCTGCCTGTGAGACAGAGTCCAACCACACATGTCCAACACATAGGACATAACCTAATCATAATACATTATATTTATAGCCTATAGGCCTAGCGCTTTTCTACAACTCAAAGACGCTTGCACGCTTACACATGTCCTGCAATACACATGCTGCAGCTGCCCAGCTGCTCACTGTTTGTAAAAGTAAATAAATAGTATTTTCATTTCAATAATGTACTTTCTATACCCTGCTTCATAAACAATACTGACATCCCTGTGCTCCTCCGAGTCTGGGGGTCCGGGGATGTGAGGACAGCACGAGGACACAGACAGGGAGGCTGCTTCACTTCATAAAGGAAATGGCGGTCAATATTAACAACACAGGAGCTAAAACGCTTAATAACCTTCATTACTTGTTAGAGAAAGAACATAAGAAAGTTTGACAAAGATGGGGCTGTTAAACGGGCAGCGGAGCCGCTGTGTGTAGAAAGAGAGAGAGAGAGGGACGCTGAGCTGCACCGTGCAGCGATCAGCTGATACGGAGCATAGAGAGAGAGCTGCAGTCCGCAGGGCTCGGCCTCGCCTCCTGTCCTCACAACTCTTATTAATCCCGGTACCGGACAATTGTTATTTGTTCCTACTCGGAACTGAGTTTTGCTTCCCAACCCTGCCACTGTGCTACACTTCCCACCCCGCCCCGCCCCCGTCTAACAGTACAGAAAGCGGCGAGATGCATTTCCTTAGGAATCGACAAGCAGAACCGAAACTAACATTTCTAAACGAACATTGGCGGACACGGACAATTTGCGAATGAGTTCTGCCTTTTGTAAACTGAATGTATCAATAATTTTCCAATAAGTGGGATGTGTACTTTTTCGCACACTGGCGTAGGTAGACCAAATGTTTGGAAAGACCAAATGTTTAGACATTCATGTGTCTATAATAAGAAGATGAATCCACGAGGATGTCAACAATCCTGTGGGAGCCATCAGAGAAATAGTATGATGAGAGTCAGGCAGGACCACAATGATAGGTTCAGCCACTCGCAGTCCAGGACTCAGGATCCAGGACTCAGGATCCAGGACTCAGGATTCATCAAGCCCTGTATCCCTCCTTGATCAACATCACACACTTTAAACATATTGGTAATTCAACATTTAGAAATTTTCTTTGCACCCAAAGCAGTAAATATATCTCACTGGCTTCAGTAGAAGAAGAACATGTTGTAATGTTCCAGTATGCTGGATTTGCATAAGCTCTGGGCTAGTGCTGAACAATTAACCCTTTTATTGTACTTATTGTAAGTCACTTTGGATAAAAGCGTCAGCTAAATGCAATGTAATGTTTTATGTCAAAATCCAAATTGCAGGAGGAACAATATTTGTTCAAGGCAAACTTTGTGAAACGATACCAGTCTGAATAAAGTATGATGGTTCTGCAAATATATCACAGCTTACACATCATATTCTACAGACTTAAAGAAAAATATTTGTTTGGTACTGTTCTCCCGAAATATCCTACCATGATCATTTAATATCTTTTTCGGTGAAAAACAAAATAATGATGCAACATTTATAATGCCATCAAATATCCTGATCCATATACAATTGCAATATCATTAAAGGAAATTGCAATATTACTTTTTCAAAAATGCTCAGCCCTCCGGCTGATTTCCTGGATGCTGTCAGAGAAGGGTCCGAGAGGTGCCATGTTTCCAGTTGGAGCCTACTCAGCCCTGTTGGCTTATAATTGAATTCTGACCGGAGACACGAGACAGGGGCTGTCACGTGTAATGTAGCTGAGCAGACGGGAGAAACATGACAGACTGCTAACCTGCGCTTACCCAGCTGCCTCAGCTCCTCACATCACCCAGAGATGATGATGTTAGCATCTCAGCTATGATCCTTTTGTGGCCCGCCTTCTTTGTTTTGGTGTGGCACTGTTTATACAGCTAACACCTAAGATTACATATTAATTAGGAAGCACGCATTTTTGGTATATTGCTTCATTAAATATTGAGAAACTGACTTATTAGCTTATTATTATGACTTATTATTAGTTAGTTAGCCCAACCTTCTCTTGGTGAAATGCAGTGTGTGAACTAGTTTGTAGGTTGGAAGCCAGACATCTACTTCTGATATTAAGATATAAGCTGGCACATGTAACATCTTTAAGAAAAAACACAAAAATGGAAATTCTTACAGAACGACTTCAAAGTAGAGAAAAACACAGGCTCGTATACTTTAAGGCTGGCTGATTCCTTAAATGACGAGTTCTCCAAACTCACTGCTCAGATCAACCTGAAGACCCCTTCAGCTTACTGCCTCCCGATGGACTGTATATACACTGAACAAAAATAGAAATGCAACACTTTTGTTTTTGCTCCCAATTTTTCATGAGATGAACTCAAAGATCTAAAACATTTTCTATATACACAAAATAACCATTTCTCTCAAATATTGTTCACAAATCTGAATAGTGAGCACTTCTCCTTTGCCGAGATAATCCATCCCACCTCACAGGTGTGGCATATCAAGATGCTGATTAGACAGCATGATTATTGCACAGGTGTGCCTTAGGCTGGCCACAATAAAAGGCCACTCTGAAACGTGCATTTTTGCTTTATTGGGGGGTTCTGGGGGGGTCCGAAAACCAGTCAGTATCTGGTGTGACCACCATTTGCCTCACGCAGTGCAACACATCTCCTTCGCATAGAGTTGATCAGGTTGTTGATTGTGGAATGTTGGTCCACTCCTCTTCAATGGCTGTGCCAAGTTGCTGGATATTGGCAGGAACTGGAACACGCTGTCGTATACGCCGATCCAGAGCATCCCAAACATGCTCAATGGGTGACATGGCCGGTGAGTATGCTGGCCATGCAAGAACTGGGATGTTTTCAGCCTCCAGGAATTGTGTACAGATCCTTGCAACATGGGGCCGTGCATTATCATGCTGCAACATGAGGTGATGGTCGTGGATGAATGGCACAGCAATGGGCCTCAGGATCTCGTCACGGTATCTCTGTGCATTCACAATGCCATCAATAAAATGCACCTGTATTCGTCGTCCATAACATACGCCTGCCCATACCATAACCCCACCACCACCATGGGCCACTCGATTCACAACATTGACATCAGAAAACCGCTCACCCACACGACGCCACACACGCTGTCTGCCATCTGCCCTGAACAGTGAAAACCGGGATTCATCCGTGAAGAGAACACCTCTCTTTTCTGTCACTTTAATATCAAATCGGTCGGTGACGCAGAGATCAGGGAACAGACGTGACAGCGGCACAGCAACACCAAACACGGAGCAGTCTGCTTTATCCACCAACACAACACCACCAGTCCAGAACCAACAGCAGAAGGACCCGCTCTGAATCATTCCGTGTCGCTGCGGCACAGGGATTCATGCTTTTCAAAAATAATCGCGTTACAATCATGTCAGGTTTTTGGTGGATTTAATTAAGTCTTGGATTGCAAAGTATGAATGTCCTCTAGCAATTTTCAGACGATACGTGTGTAAAGTTAGTGAAGGCAGGAGGAAAAAAGCTTCCGCGATCACCGTCTCCTCTCCGTTCCTCCAAACCCCGCCCCCTCCCTGAAAATAATGAGTGACAGGCTGATAGTAACCCGATAGAAACTTTATTATTCACTTAATCACTGAGATATAATGAAGCTAACTTAATCTCATACATTCACTATATACTATGTAACAGTAAGACAGAGAATGTAAGTGTGCACCCACATGCAGTATTTTAGTTGTTATATGCTGTTGAAAATACTCCTGTTGTCTGCTGTGTTCAGACTCAAGTCCTGTGTGTGATGCCACATTCAGGACATTCAGTGTCCTTTTTTTAACAGAAGACCGTTCCTAGAAGCTGCAGCTAGACTGCAGAAACATTATTTTTTGGTTTTTGAGGATGGAATAACTTCACACACAGATATAGGGAGGCTAGACCTATACAATTCATTTATTTTGGTTTATAAATTAATGTCAAGACATTTATGTTATTGATTTCTGAAGCACTTTCTAAATAATAAAAAGAGGGTTCATATGTATTTACTGCATGTATGCATTGATGAAAAATAAGCCATGTGCAGTAATATAGAAAATTGAGGATGCAACGCATTGGTATGAATCGTGATGCATCGGGATATTGAATTGAATCGAATCGTTGACAGGATAATCGAATCGAATCGTGAGACCAGTGAAGATGCACAGCCCTAGTACCAAGCCTGTCGTAATTGTATTTAATAGCCTAATTATATTTTTTATATTTGTGAATTGAATGGCTCATTGTAATTATTATCCCTAATGTAGCGTGTTTGCTCTGTCGTTTCAGGAGCATATGCACCACCACTCCTCGCCCTCCATGATCAAGCGGCTTCTCCAATTTTGTTGTCAATGTTTTGACTGAACTTTGTTACTGTTCACATATAAGTAAACATTACGTTTGAATGATTTAGTGAGCTGGTGTTATTTTTTTCAAACCACACACCGAAAGTTGGCTATTTCAGCACCACGCGCTGTCCACCTATTGATCAGCTATCAGCGTCAGTGCACCCCGCAGCCTGATTGTGCCTGTGCTGTATGTCATTCACTCTCAACATGGATACAAGTACAATAAGCATTCTTCAGGTGTAGGTAGAATCTCTATTCGGACATTATAGCCTGTGCGACTGTCAGTCCGATGTTGTAATAAAAAATAAAAAAAATCTCAAAATAATATTTTATTTTTTATTCTCAAAATGACGGGCCAAATATTATTGCTGGCGGGCCAACAATGGGCCGCCGGGTGGCAACCCATGCTGTGTAGGGGGTGTGGTCTCAATAGCCATGCAGTGTGCCATGTAGATGTGATTGAGGAATGGCATGGATATTCAAGTATACTTGAATGGCATCTGTTTGTTTTAGTCAAGATTATATATATATATATAAAAATATATTTTCCCCAACTATATTTAAATTCCCTATGAAGAGCCAACCTTCAATTTAGAAAATTCCCAATTTATTCCCATGGAAAGTTTCCATCTTTGAAAATTCCCGGAATTTTGCAACCCTAGTCAGGATACTAAATAAGTTTGCACACGTATTATATACAATACAGTATGTCCATATGTTTCTGTTTTGGTAGTAGATTAGGCTATTATTGGGAATTCAAATTCATTATTTACATTTCACATTGTGTAATATTTGGAGTATATATATATATATATATATATATATATATATATATATGACTATAAATAATAGAAGGAAAAAAATGGTAATTGAATCTCACATTATTTTGAATCACACAACATTAATTGTGAACATTTTCCACTGCTTAAAATGATTCTCTCCAGTGTTGGCTGTCGGGTCCCTATATTAAACAATTCAGAAGGAAGGACATATTTTAGTACTATTCTTTCTTGCAGAATATATCATTATGGCCCACTTTTTATCACCATAGTCCCTACATGTTTGTAGAAATGGGATTAAAATCAAGAATGGTTTTCTGGCAGAGGACTCCAAGACCCTGTGTGTTTTGGTTTGATGGTTGTTGGCCTGTCTGGGCCAAAATGCCAGGGCCAATTTCTATCCCAGTCCAGCCTTGACTTGTAGCATTGAGCTGCGTGATAAAAGTGAACATTTTAGGCTGCATCTACACCAGCGGCGCCGGATTCATTTCAGGAGTGGGGGAGCCAAAAAGTGTGTGTGTATTTGACATACTTGCCAACCCTCCCGATTTTTGCGGGAGACTCCCGATTTCCTCCCGGGGTCATATTTATCCCGATTTCTGACTAAATTCCTGCTCAATATGCTCTTATTGAAGTAAGCACACTTTTTTTGAACACACTCTCTGTGAAAAGTTCCAGTTATTAACTCCGGTATTTACAAAGCTGTCATCTCCACATTTGGATTCGATGGATATCCATCAATCTGATTGATTATTATCGGAGCAAATTAACAAAGTACTAACGGAGGGAAAATATTTTCGTTTGGATTGTGTGTGTGTGTGTGTGTGTGTGTATATACGTGTGTGTTTGTGTATTTTTGCCTTTGTGTGTATTGTGTTTGTTTCCCGGGGAAAACACTCACGAGAAACACCGGCTGTTGTTATGCCTGCTGTGACTTTAAGTTACTCCGTTCTCCGCTTGTAATTATGCCTTTACAAGCTTCAAAGTTGTATTTATCATCTGAATTTGGCGAAACAAGTTTAATATTCTGAAAGCCAAGACTTTGTTTATTTTAAATCAGATGAAAACAACTGTAACGGACCCTGCCGTGTTATCTATGATTACTATACGCCTTACATTCATAATTTCAGCGGAGGGAGGGGGAGCGGCGCTGAGGAACAGCAGAGTGGCGAGTGAGAGCTGTCCTCTTCCCTTTACAAGCTTCAAAAATGCCTGTAGCTAATGAGATTGAATATAACAATCAAATATAACAAAATATACTCAGCTAGATCAGATGGCGTTCTTTTTAGATGCGACTTTAGAGTAGAGGGGAATTATTGAAACGGGATGCGTACAGTGTTCCGCGGCATCTGCTGCTGCGTAAATGTGGGGCAGGGCTGTAAAGTGGGGGGGGCCAATGGCCCCCCTGCTTCCGGCACCCTTGATCTACACGGAGACGAAAACTAACCGAATTCGATATAAAAAAAGTCTTCCGTCCACAGGGTATCGGCTCAAGAAACGTGTCCGTCCACACGAGACCGCTCGACCCGCTGGATACGCTGTAGTACATATGCCGGGCCTGTAAGTGCACTGTACTTCCGCCACAAAATACACCAAAAGGGAACTTGTTCTTCGGTCCACCCGTTCCTTGGACATGTGAACCTTGTCCGGTGAAGGCACAGCCTCCCAGAATGTAAAATCCACCCGAAAAAAATGTGACCCTCAATCACTGACGTCGGGTACAAATCATGTGCCTGTTGAAAAAAAAAAAGGCAAATGACTCCCTGTTGTTGCAATGGCTTATCAATCCATTGTCTTTAATGTGATTCATCATTATGAATAAGGCATATAAATATACTTAGAAATAAAAGCAGAGACATTTTGCAGGGCTCGACAGTAACGGTTGCCAGGTTGACATTGGTAACCATTCAGAACAAATGTCAACCACCTTTTGGCCTTTGGTTTCCATCAGTGGCAAACACTTTTTAACATGAAGAAATAAGGACAGCAAACAGCTAAATGTGCACCCCAAAATAGATAAATGTTAATTATTTGTTGTATTAAGACGGATATTTAATTATTGTTGTGACCAGTCGGAACCTGATACTTAAGTTGCACGTGCATTGGTGTGATTACGGAGCCAGAAAGCGATGCACGTTTACTTGCGTGTGTGGTGCGCAATGTGTTTGTTTTACAAAAAATTAATTGTTTGACTGCGGGGTAAAAAGTTCGGCCAACCCGTCAACATCTCAAACGAATGTTCAAAGTGATTCAACTGATAAAGCGCAAGAGGACATTTGTAAGGTCTTGGGAGGCGAAATATATATGTACATTCTGCTCCGTTGTGCATTCACTTCCGGTAAAAGTTCCTTCAAAATAAGAGTCCCGATCTTGTTACTACCAAAATAAAAGTGCAAAAACGAAACTTTACCATAGGAAAATATTGGCATACAAATATAATCACTTCTATAAAAAGGTAACACATTTTAAATATAGTTAGACATATTAAAGGTAATTTACAGCATTAATAATTAATATCTAATTCTTAACTGTGAATGGTTTTCATTTATTAACATTAGAAATGTATTAGTCTGGCCAATCCAAGACTTCAATGCTGAAGGGCCAATGGATCTATGGTGGGGGTCAGCACAAAGGTCAAGAAACCCCACATTTGAAAGGAAGACAACGGATGACCAAGAAACTAGTTACTTGCTCAATTAATTTGTGGATCTGTGAAGAACATGACAACAGCTGCACTACTGGTATTTTGTATACCAGCAATTGAGGGTGGACAAGTTTACTACCACTTTAGTTTCAAATAATTGTGTAAATTACTTATTCTAAACCATTTGAACATTCTTTTGTGTCACATTTTCATTATTAATTTGATGTATAACTGTATAATATCTTAATTATCTTAAAATATAAGGTGACTAAAAATGGCAACCGTATTTTCAGTTTTGGCAACCAAAAGCTGATGCCTGGTTGCCAGCCTGGCAACCACTTTTAGAAGTTAGCGTTGAGCCCTGTTTTGACTGATCAGCAATTACAGATTTGTGCCTCTTGTTAAACACAGCCGGCTTCCTGTCAGGCCACAGTGTCTTGTTTAGAGCTCTTTACCTCATTCTTTTAACTCGTATTGCAACTACAGCGGTACTGTATTCCTATTCTGCGTTAACTAACATTTACTCTCTCTGTCCTCTCTTCTGTCCTTTGTCAAAGTCTCTTGACAACTATAGATTAGACCTGTCTGCCGGCTGACATTGTTTTTCATAGGAAACTTTACCTAATCACCTTTTTAAAGCCACACTGTCCCGAAATTGACACCAGATGGACACACGAATATAGAATTGTGAATTTCGCACGAAGATGGCCCTGAACCACACACGAAGGCAACATTTACATTACATTTAAGACATACAACTGCAACGAAAGTAACAAAAACAATGAGTACTATGATATCATACTGTACTGATATTTTCAGACTTTGTTCTTTACTTCCTCCGTCTTTAGATGTAGAAGATATTAAAGATCAAATGCAAAGCTTCCAAATATGCTACATTCTTCTAGAAATGTTGTTTTTAAGACTGCCTGTATTTTTTATTTAATTTAAATCGAGATAATACACCCAAAAAAAAGCTTTTTATTGATACAAAACTCGACCCAAAGCCGTCTGAATTTCTGACATGTCATTCCCAGCAGCCTCCGCGCGCGTGGCGTCATTGTGGCCAAACAGTCTCTGGGCCAAATATCCCGACTCGGCAGTCTCGTTCACATGTCAGCTGTGTTTTTCGAAAAGAAAACTGAATTATATCCGCGAAATCACGCAAAAACATGGGTTATTGTTGTGCTTTTGGATGTACGAACGGTGCGGGATCTGGGAGAATTTTACATGCATTTCCCCAAGACAAAATCATCCGCCGAAACTGGATTTTTTTAGTGAATCGTGTTGGCTGGCAGCCGACAACATGGAGCAAGTTGTGCTCTGACCACTTCGCGTGTGATGCATACGATGTTGATCCTGCAATCGTCAAGTCTGTTGGTGGAGAAGCATTAAAAGTACATCGGAGGCTGAAACCCGGAGCCGTCCGCTCCATATTTGAGCACAAAAAACAACTGAAAGAACGAAAGAGCCAGCCAATGCAGAAACGCCAAATAATTGAGGTAAACAACTTTTGATTTGATTTCAAAGCGCACGGAGCACAGCAGATAACGGAATTGCAGTTTTATTGCTTATAGAGGTGGGCACCGTTAGATTCTGTGTCTTTACGATCATAAACAATGTGGAGCTAGGATAAGTAATAAGGGAGCTAGGAATGATTTTCGGTGCAGTAATAGGTTAGCATTTTTCGCTCTGGGCTAATTCAGAGGCTCACTGTTAGCATTGTGTTTTTTTTTCTTCAAATAAATGAAAAAGATCAGTTAAATTAGTTTTTTTTTTTTTTTTTTCACAACAGTTGTATTTGGATGGAATGAATACCTATAGTGATAATTCAAAGTAATAAAATGATTTTTACAGTGAAAAAGTTCAAATGGAACTTTATTTTTTTAAAACCTCTCTAAAAAGGTCAAATTTCACTTGTTTTGCATCAATCTTGATACAGGGTACTTATTATATGTTATAGTTTTGATTCCTAAAGCTTTTAGTCTACTAACCCATCATTCAAGGGTGGTTTTCACTATAAGTAATGGTTTTGTTTTAGGCGGACATTAGAATTTACATGTTTTTACTATGTTCCATCTGAATTTTGTTTATAAAAACGCATATTATCTCCGATTTTAATACTGCAATATCTTAGATAGTGTTGTAGCTATATGATTTCGATTTTACTGGCAATTATAAAAAAATCTTTGCATTTGATCTTTAAGTTTTCTCCGTCATGTTGTTTCCGTAGCAACAACAACTTCCTGTCAACTCGCCTTCAAAATAAAAGCATCTAAATAAAACAGGAAGTTAACCTAAATTACATTTAAGACATACAACTGCAACAAAAGTAACAAAAACAATGTAATATCCTTTTCAGTTTCACAGAACACAAATTGGGTTATTTACATAATATGTTTACATTATTTCGTGAGGGCATCTTAAGCCATTGTATGACCGCCAGTGGAGTTTCTCAGGCTCCGGCAGCAACTTCGTGAGCGGTGACAAAATCTTTGGCATGCCAAAAAGTGCCGAAGGACCTTGCGAAGGTTCATTTTCATTTTGAATTAGTGTGTCCATTTTGCCCTTCGTAAGGCACTCGTGAGGGCATCTTGTCAAATCATGTCATATTCGTCTGATCATCGGTGCCATCGGTGTGAAAAATGCCCAATGGCACCGATGATCAGACAAAGATGATACGAAAATGAACCTTCGCAAGGTCCCTCTGCAATTTTTTGGCATGCCAAAGATTTTGCCACCGCTCACAAAGTTGTATTATAGAGGGTTTCATCCCTCCAATTCAAAATGGGATTTCAACACTTTACGTTAAATCTAAATGGGAGAAAGAAGCTAGAATAACCATCTAGAGCAGTGGTTCTCAACCTGTGGTACGCGTAAAAAAAAAAAACTCGCCACATCATTCACCACTTTCATTGTGGCAGTGATGGTGCTGTGTTGTTTTCTGAAGCCTGACTGATGTTTAGACAGGATGTCATTTGTACATAAAAACACCTTTACCTGTTCACTCACTAAACGTTCAAGAACCTTAGCCAGAACTGATAATTTAGAGATGGGTCTATGGTTATTTAATAAAGTGGCCTCCCCACCTTTTAGTAAAGGCAGGACATACGCTGACTTCCACAATTTTGGAATTGTGTTTGTGCTGAGGGAGAGGTTAAAAAGAGTAGTGAGAGGTGGAGCAATACAATCTGCAGCTATCTTTAAAAAGAAAGGTTCTACGTTGTCCGGGCCAGCCGGTTTCTTAGGATCTAACTTGGTTAAAGCTTCACGAACAACATCAACAGTAAAAGGAGTAAAACTAAAAGGGTTTTCCAAAACACGTTTTTCAGAGTCACAGACTGTGGTGTTCACAGCAGCAGAGTTAGTGACATAATCAAACAGAGAGCCACAGGACACAAAATGCTCATTAAAACAATTTAACATAGTGGCCCTGTCCGATATAGTGCCAGATGCTGTGGTAATGCACAGAGGTAGCTCATTACGGATATCACCGGTGGATATCGATTTTATGGCTTTCCAAAATGTTCCAGGATTATTCAGGTTCTTTGTGGTAACTGACAGATAGTACTTCGACTTAGCACTTTTGATTTGCGATGTGAAGCTATTTCTTAGCTGCCTAAAGTGTAGCCATTCGACCTCTGAGCCTGATGTCCTAGCCTTTGCCCTGGCCTTGTTTCTCTCATGTAGGAGACTGGATAATTCAGCAGAAAACCAAGGATTGTCTCGTCCCTTCACTCTAAATGTACGCAGGGGTGCATGTCTATCTATCATTTCCATAAAACCAAGATAAAAATAAGACCATGCGGTTTCTACATCAGCACACAGATCGATTTTACCCCAATCAAAATCAAACAGATCATGTACAAAACCCTGCTCCACAAAATGCTTTTTGTCTCTCTTACTGATAATGTGAAGTTTACCCTTTAGGACTTTTGTGTCCCTAATTGTGGCTACAACACAGTGATCACTCGGATCATTTGCAAATACTCCCACAGATGAGTATGTATGGGGAACATTAGTTAAAATGAGATCAATTAGGGAGGATTTATTAGAGGACTTAATGTTAGGGTGAGTAGGACTGTCCACAATCTGAGTAACATTTAAAGAGATACAAAGGTTTTAAAATCCTCTGACACAGAGGTTAACCAGTCCCAATTAAAATCACCAAGCAGCACTATTTCCTTGTCGTCAAGTTGAGATAAAAGTTTTGCCAAAGAAGATAAAGAGTCCTTGACAGCTGAGGGGGGTCTGTAGCAGCCCACCACCATGACCTGTTGACCCTTTGCTACTTCGATATTTAAAGCAAACAATTCTAGTTGTTTACTAATAGATTTGGAAATCATCTTGGTTACACAAAACTTATTTTTCACATAAATGGCAACGCCACCACCTTTTTTAGGACGTCAGTACGATATACACTATAACCATTTAAGTAGATGTCAGAGGCCAAAATAGATTTATCCAGCCACGTTTCTGATAAGACAATGACATCAGCATCAGTCGAGCTCACCCAAATGCGGACAAAATATAACTTAGGTAACAGACTGCGCACATTTAAGTGAATGAATCCCAACCCAGATCTAGAATTAAAATCAGCATGAGTAGCTATCTGACTACTACTGCAGCTGGGCGGTCCAGGGTTTAGTTGTACATTCCCTGATAGTAATAATAACAAAAAAACCAAACACCTTTTCCTCTTAACCGACACACATACATTGTCATCTGCTTTAAAGTCACCAGTAAACTCCGCGAAAGTGAGATTAGGCAAGGCAAGGCAAGGCAAGTTTATTTATATAGCACTTTTCAACACAAGGCAATTCAAAGTGCTTTACAAAAAATGAAAGACATTAAGAAAATGGGATTTAAAATCAGTCATTAAAAAGAAAAGCTAATAAAATAAACATTAAAAGATAAACATTAAAAGAAAAAATACATGGATAAAAGTTACAGTGCAGTCTAAGATATGAATAGTTCAATTAAAAGCAGCAACAAAAAGAAAAGTCTTCAGCCTGGATTTAAAAGTAGTCAGAGTTGCAGCGGACCTGCAGGTTTCTGGGAGTTTGTTCCAGATATTTGGAGCATAATAACTGAACGCTTTACCATGTTTAGTTCTGACTCTGGGGACAGAAAGCTGACCAGTCCCTGAAGACCTGAGAGATCTCGATGGTTCATAATTTAGCAGTAGATCAGAAATGTATTTTGGGCCTAAACCATTCAAAGCTTTATAAACCAGCAGCAGTATTTTGAAATCTATTCTTTGACACACAGGAAGCCAGTGTAAAGACTTCAGAACAGGAGTGATGTGATCCACTTTCTTAGTGTTAGTGAGGACTCGAGTAGCGGCGTTCTGAATCAGCTGCAGCTTCCTAATATATTTTTTAGTGAGACCTGTGAAGACACCATTGCAGTAGTCGAGTCTACTGAAGATAAAAGCATGGACAAGTTTTTCCAAATCCTGCTGTGACATTAGTCTTTTAATCCTAGATATGTTCTTTAGGTGATAGTAGGCTGATTTAGTAACTGTTTTAATGTGACTGTTGAAACTCAGGTCAGAGTCCATGACTACACCTAGATTTCTGGCTTTATCTGTTGTTTTGAACATTGCAGACTGAAGCTCAGCGCTAACTTTTATACGTTCTGCCTTGGCTCCAAAAACCATTACCTCAGTTATATCTTTGTTTAATTCGAGAAAGTTCTGACACATCCAGTCATTGATTCAGTCTCCTGGTGAAACTGTTACGTAAATTTGTGTGTCATCTGCATAGCTATGGTAACTTATTTTGTTGTTTTTCATTATCTGAGCCAGTGGTAGCATGTAGATGTTAAAGAGAAGAGGCCCCAATATGGAGCCTTGAGGAACCCCACATGTCATATTTGTCAACTCAGATGTGTATTTACCTATAGAAACAAAGTTGTTTCTGTCCTTTAAGTAGGATTCAAACCAATTTAGGACTGTTTCCGAAAGTCCCACCCAGTTTTCCAGTCGGTCTAGTAATATGCTGTGGTCAACAGTGTCAAACGCAGCACTGAGATCTAATAATACTAACACTGAAGTTCTGCCACGGTCTGTGTTTAAGTGGATGTCATTAAAGACCTTTACAAGAGCAGTCTCAGTGCTGTGGTTTGGACGAAAGCCTGACTGGAACACATCTAAACAGTTATTTAAATTCAAAAAATTACTCAACTGTTGAAAAACAACTTTTTCAATGATTTTACCTAGAAATGGGAGGTTTGATATGGGCCTATAATTGTTCATTACTGTAGCATCTAGATTATTCTTTTTTAAGAGCGGTTTAATGACTGCACTTTTCAGGGCCTGTGGAAAAATACCTGAGTGAAGAGATTTGTTTACTATATGAAGTAGATCTGAGGCCATGCAAGGCAAAACATCTTTGAAAAATCCCGTTGGAATAATATCAAGGCAGCAGGAGGAGGATTTCAGAAGTTGTATAATGTCCTCTAGGTTTTTATCATTAATCTGATGGAATTGTGTCATGGTGTTTGAATTGATGTTAAGTGGACACAGAGACAACACATTTGCTGTTCCTGATGCAGAGGCACTGACTGCTTGTCTGATTTTCTGAATTTTGTCAGTGAAAAAGGAGGCAAAATCATTGCACGCCCTGGTGGATAGAAATTCAGAGGCTACTGACACTGGGGGGTTAGTTAGTCTGTCGACGGTAGCAAACAAGGCACGTGCGTTGTTTTTGTTTTTGGTAATGATGTCAGAGAAGAACGATTGTCGTGCGTTTTTCAGTTCCAAATGATAAAGGCCAAGTCTCTCTTTATAGATTTCAAAGTGAACCTGGAGATTTGTTTTTCGCCACCTACGTTCAGCTTTTCGACACTCTCTTTTTTCTGTTTTCACGGTCATGGCCTTTCTCCATGGAGATATTTTCTTGCCAGACACTTCCTTTACCTTAGTTGGAGCAATGGCATCTATAATATTTTTATTTTTTTAATTAAAATGATCTACTAGCTCATTTACTGAGATGTTAGCAGGGGCAAGTGTGAAAGAAAAATTCTGAGTAAACATTTCCCTAGTATTTTCAGTTAAATATCGCTTTGTGGTTACCTCTTTTTGAACATTTTTGTGAACAGAAA
This sequence comes from Harpagifer antarcticus, assembly GCA_902827135.1. Lineage (NCBI taxonomy): Eukaryota > Metazoa > Chordata > Actinopteri > Perciformes > Harpagiferidae > Harpagifer > Harpagifer antarcticus. The sequence goes on along the minus strand of CADEHL010001091.1, from coordinate 745,549 downwards.
TAGAGCTCTCAAAGAAAACACAGGAATGATCAGAGAGCACAACATCAGTCACCACAACCTCAGAGATATTCAGACCCTTTGAGATAATTAAGTCCAGAGTGTGCCCCTTATTGTGCGTGGGCTCCGTCACATTCTGAGTCAGTCCATAGCTATCAAGAACACAAAACAGTTATTTTGCCCCTCTGTCCTGAGGGTTGTCAACATGGATGTTAAAATCACCACCAATGACTAAACGGTCAAAGTCAATACACACTATAGACAGCAGTTCAGTAAAGTCATCATAAAAGCTTGCACAGTATTTGGGTGGTCTATAGATATTTAGGAACAGAGCACGAGAGGAGCATTTCAGCTGAAGGGCCACATATTCAAAAGAAGCAAAGTTCCCATAAGATGTCTTCCTGCATTGAAGAGAATCATTGAACAGAATAGCAACTCCACCCCCTTTCTTATGCATTCTTTCCTGACTCATAAAACTAAAGTTGGGAGGGGTTGATTCGATAAGAACAGCTGCACTGTTATTTTGTTCAATCCAAGTTTCTGTTAAAAACATAAAATCGAGATTGTGCTCAGTGATAAAATCATTGATTAAAAATGTTTTTCCTGCCAAAGACCTGACATTTAATAAAGCTAGTTTAAGTTTGTTAAACACACTATCAGTCATGTTTTTTGTAACAAGCTGTGGCTGACATGGAATCACTGCTAAATTAGATAAACTCACACAAACGTTTGAGGGCTTCCTGTATCTAAGATGATTCACCGCTCTTAATCTATTACCTATCAACACAGATATCGGCAAAGCTATAGGCAGGCAGGGCTCTGGCATGTCCTGGAAAGAGTTGAGAGTGCCATACGCCCTTGAGCCTGGACCCAGCACATATCAGTAAGAGATTGTTGCATTTTGTACACACACATCCTTATCAGGCTTCGGAGACTGCAGATGCTTTCTTGAAGGGAGGGGCGGTGGTTGACGTAGGCACGGTGATGGAGACAGGGGAGATGGTGTGGGGGTAGAAGACATGCTGCCAGGGGGGGAAGTGGTTGACGTAGGCATGGTGATGAAGACGGGGGAGATGGTGCACGTCTCCGCGGTGATTTTGGTGGACGTCGTTGAGGAGCGGGGGTAAAGGACATGCTGCCAACCCTGCGTATCACCTTAGTTTGGTCTTTGGACTCCAGGAAGGAATCGGTGCCAACCCTCTGTATCGCCTTCATGTGTTCAGGGGGGGGGGGGGGGGGTTTTGATTCCTCTTGCCGCTTGTCCTTGGCAGAGGGAACAGATTGATGACGCAGGCAGTTGAAAATGTTAGAGATAAACAATTTCACTCCTGACTTGTTCAGGCAAACTCCATTTGCCTTGAAAAGATGTCTGCGATCCCAGAAAAAGTTAAAATTGTCAATAAAATTGACAGAATGGTCAGTACAGGCATTGGAAAGCCAGGTGTTCAGTGCAAACAATCTGCTGAATCTCTCCACTCCTCTTCTGACTGGCGGTAGAGGGCCACTGATGAACATCTCCGCATTTAGAGAGCTGACAGTTTCCAACAAACATTTAAAGTCTTCTTTCAGCACTTCTGACTCTTGTTTCACAACATCATTTGTTCCAATGTGTAGTACCACATTCTTCACAGTTGGATGTTCAGCCCCAATATGCAGGATCTTCTCAGCCAAGTCAGAGACCACATCCTTGGGAAAACAGAGTACTTTGGTGTTGTTCTTATTACACAGACCTTTTACATCTCTTACAGCAGAGTCACCCACAATCAGAGTTTCAGGCCCAGTCGTTAGCTTTCCCTCTAGCCTTTTACTTTTGTTCCTTACCCTGCTGTGTGAAGAGGACAGGTTATCCAGGTCATCAGAAAGAGATCTCCGGTTCTCGGTCAGCAGAGCGTATCTGTTCTGGATTGGCACACTTGGTGGTTTAGGAGGATTGTTTGTAATTCTCCCTTTAGTAGCTGTCCACTGGGGCTTCCGAGTAGGAACTGGGGTTGAAGAGGCGCTCTTCCTGGGTGATAACAATGCAGGCCAGCCGGTCGCATCACATATTTCAGAGCGCTGGGCTCTGCCTGTTATCCGTCCTCCCAAATCCCATGGAAATTATTTACTCTTCGGCTTTGCACCCAGAGAGTTCCAGGGAGGACTACCACTTGTAGATTTATTACCCAGTACACAGCCCTCCTGTTCCTTGGAATCCTTGTAGCTGCTAACTAGCTGTGAGTTAGCATACCCTTCTCTATTATTTTGCAACACTGGTAAAGTGGTGTCATTCCCACGACATAGTCCATTCACTTCCACGTTAACTTCCAACCGTTGCATTTTCTTTTCCAACACATCGATCTTCTGTATAAGTTTGTGGAAGTCATCTGTAGAGAACGGAGGCATTTTGCTACCAACTAGCATGCAGTAGCCTACCAGGCTTTAGCTGTTGCTAGGCCACGCTACTGTAAGACTGAAGTCGTCGTAAAAATGTTGAAATATGGCTGAAACCCTCCGTCTATTTACGAAGATGAACTGTTCCAGTGATAAGTTAATGTCCAGGAGCCGCTGCTCGAAGTTTTCAGAAAATAAGAATAGGAAAATCAGCATAAAAAGTAAGCAGAGGCAGGAGCAAGCAGAAAAGCGTCTGCACTGTAAGAAAGATAAAAGCAGATTAGAGCTCAAGAAGCAGTCCTGAAGAACCATCATAGCAGGCAAGTGAGAAAGACAAACATTTGTCGAACTGAATGTCTGTGACAAGGCAACCAGTAATTGTTTGTGTAACACATCCGAACCTTTACAGGGGATGTCCACTGCGGGCGGTAGAACTTCTCATTGTCCAAAATAGCTAACAGGCATAGCAGAATCACGATATGGGCCATTTTCCCAGACCAGCACAGCATCCGGATAGGCGCGCAAGCAGGCCCGAAACGTAGAGGCACACCGGTCTCTTCGCGATATCCCCGATGCAGAACCTCCTCAGTACAGCAGGATAGGCGAAGCAGGCCCAGTTCGAGGCGTAGAGGCGCTCCGGTCTCTACGCGATATCCCCTTGGTAAAACGTCCTCGGCACCGTAGAGCACGACAGGTGGAGCAGGTGGATACAGGCCTCCGCTACAGCAGGTGTAAAGCAGGCTGCAGCCCGAACGCGAAGCTTCTCCGGTCTCTCCGTTACGCCCCCGGGGCAAAATCTCGTCAGGACAGCAGCACACGACAAATGGAAGCAGGTCCCCGCCACAGCACAACTGGACAGGTGGAAAAAGGGGGCCCCAGCCCGAGCAACAACGTGCAGCCGCTCTGTCTCTCCACGACTTCCCGGGGAAAAAAACCTCCCCACAGCACAGGTGTACAGGATATATATATATATATATATATATATATATATATATATATATATGCACAGTCACAACGCTGTGATGGAGGAGAGAAGTGACTCAGGAAGAAGGCATTTGCACAAAGAATGGAGAGAAGGCTGTGACCGAGGTGAAAAGTTGAAAAAGCACACGCTTGTCCTTAATTGTTATCTTTTTTTTTTTTTTTTCACTTTGCCACCACAGAAATGGCAATAGCAAATATCAGCAGACTGAAGATGAGCTATTAGCCCTTAGGCTCATCTGCTCCTGGAGGCTTTATTATTATTGTGGAACTGAATTCCCAATAGGACCTTTTCTGTTACAATGTAGTTTGTTGCAGGAGGCCTACATTCAAACTTTGGCATAGGACAGGGGTATAGGACGGGGGTAGGCAACAAAACTGAAATTAAGAAGCAGTTTGTGCTATGCATGGGCTATGCATGTGCTATGCATGGTCTACGCATGGGGGTTTCCCGACATGTCGTTCCAGTAAATTAAAGGGTGTTTCATGTTTTTGTTGCTGTGGACCTTCTTAATCTACCTCAGTGGTTCTCAAACTTGTCCTCTCATTCCCCACTTTGAACAGGTGGGCCTTTTCAAGCCCCACCTGTTCCTCATCGCTCCAATAAAATGGAAGGCCAAGTTTAAAATTGTCAAGTGTGTCGTTCTATAACAGGGATCTCCAACCTTTTTAAGGATGAGAGCTACTCTCAAAAAATAAAACAAGTCGGGGGCTACTTTTACTCCTCTTTTTTTTTCAGCTCTCAACACTCAGATGAAAGGGAGCTGTATACTTTTCAATAATCCAAACATCTTTAGAATATGATCACAACCAATAACAAATTATTTAACCTTGTTTATTCTTATCTTATGTTACCTATAGCATTCTTTCTTTGCTTGTTTCTTTTCTCTGTGCTCGCTCACACAAGTAAATTCTCAAGTATCAAATCTTTACAAGTTCATTCTCACAACGCGTCAGACACAAGAAAATATACATTAATTTACATCAGAATCAGAACGTTTTTATTTTTTATTTTGTATAATTTTTATTTTTTAGAATGGGACACAGGGTTCGGTCCGGATTGATTTGTAGTTCGGTCCGGAGTTTGAGAAGCCCTGGTATAGGAAATGACATGTGTGTACAGTTGACATTTGTTGTGTGAAAATAAGTTACTATTTTGTTCTTTATATTCTCACTCGACTCTGAAATAAATCAGAATGGCAAAGAGATAGTGCATCTCTGTCGGGCCTTAGGCCTGTACATAGTTAATGGGAGGTTCAGAGGGGACTCTTTAGGGAGATTCACATACTCCTCAGCTCTAGGATTTAGTGTAGTAGACTATGCAATCACTGACATGGACCCATCCACTATCAGAACATTCACTGTCAGACAGCAATCCCCCTTTTCAGACCACAACCATATCAATGTGTTCTTTAAACTCTCAGGTCCAATGAGTGACACAACAAGGGAACCCAGTAAGCTGTATACATTACATCCTGCTTACAGATGGGCCCCAGACAGTGGAGACAAATTCACCATGGCCTTGAACTCATCTGATCTGATGAATGACATGTCACTATTTGACCAAAATCAATATGTTCCTACCAAAGATGGTGTAAACATGGCCATTGATTATATCAATATGATATTTCACAAGGCAGCTATTAAAGCTGAAGTTTTAAACAAATATAAATGTACAATAAGGAACAAAAAACAAAATGATACCCACATGAAACTTGAGGATATTGAGAAAGCCATTGATCAAAATCAATTCTGGGATCTGTGGAACAACTTCAACACAAAACAACCACAAGCATTACCCATCCAAAACGGTGACATCTGGAGAGAACAATTTGAAAGTTTGTACAAAGACATGCCAATAAATCTAATGAATTCTGATCAATGTATTACAAAAGAGAAACTCCAAACATTAGAAGAAACTATTAAAGACAACCAAAACCCCCTTGATTTCCCAATGACTTGGGAAGAATTGACCACACAGACACAATCTCTCCGGCCAAGGAAAGCTTGTGGCCCAGACAACATTCAAAACGAAATGCTCAGATGCAGCACCCCAGAGATGCAGGTTACAGTGTTAAAGCTGTTCAATATCGTATTGCAGTCAGGATGTTTTCCTGACATCTGGTGCAAAGGGCTCATTTCCCCCATTCATAAGAGTGGAGACAAATCAGACCCTAATAACTACTGTGGCGTCTGTGTCAGCAGCTGTCTGGGAAAATTATTCTGTAGTATTCTAAATAAAAGAATACTAGATTTCCTTAACCAACAATCCATCTTGAGTCAAAATCAAATTGGCTTCCTTCTAAAACACCGCACCACCGACCATGTATATACCCTTCACACTTTAATTAATAAACATGTACACCAAACAAAAAATGGTAAGATATTCACTTGTTTCATCGATTTCAAAAAAGCTTTCGACTCTATTTGGCATGAAAGGCTCTATTATAGACTTCTACATTGTGGTATAGGGGGGGGAAATGTAAGATCTGGTTGAATCAATGTATTTAGAAAATAAGTGTGCTGTTAAAATTGGAGACAAACAAACTGAATTCTTCACCCAGAGAAGAGGTGTTCGTCAGGGTTGAAATTTAAGTCCCACTTTATTGAATATATACAGTATATAAATGAACTTGCTGTTCAGTTGGATCACTGTGCTGCTCCTGGCCTCTCCCCCCCCTGAAGTGTCTGCTTTATGCCGATGACCTTGTTCTGCTGTCTCCTACTGAACAAGGACTACAACAACAGCTGGACATAGTAGACCAGTACTGTAAGAACTGGGCCCTGGCAGTCAATATGAAGAAAACTAATGTCATGGTTTTCCAAAAACGCCCCAGATGTCCGAAGAACAAATACCAGTTTATCATAAACAATCATATCATTGAACATAGTATGAGTTATACCTACCTCGGTTTAACCATAACAGCATCAGGACGTTTCAACATGGCAGTGAATGCACTCAAAGAAAAAGCCAGAAGAGCTCTAAATGCAATTAAGAGAAATAAAATTCCAATTAAAATCTGGCTCAAAATCTTTGATAGTGTGATCCAGCCAATTGCGCTGTACGGTAGTGAAGTATGGGGTCCACTCAGTCACCAGAGCTCTACCCGCTGGGACAAACATCCAACAGAGTTTTTGCATGCAGAATTCTGCAGATACATTTGACGTGTTCAGAGAAAAACACCAACAAATGCATGTAGAGCAGAATTAGGAAGATACCCACTGATCATTAGCACTCAAAAGAGAGCACTAGCATTCTCTAACCACCTTAGATCCAGCCCCCGAGACACCCTCCACTCCAAAGCCTCCAAAGCCAAGAGCTAACCCCAGAGAAGAGTCCCCTATGTCAGCTGGTGCTGAGGCTAGCTGCCCCCTCTCAGAGCCACTCTGACCAACACTGCTCTCCCAACACCAATCAGTCAAACGCATTATAACACAATGTAAAGACAACTATTTACAACATTGGAAAGAAGAAACTAAAAGCCAAAGTAGATTAGAATGTTACCTGGGTCGAAACAGAGATTATGAGCTGGCAGAATATCTCTCTACTGTCAGAGATAGAAAGCAGAGTAAATATGTATGTCTGTGCATTTAAACCTGCATTTAAGAACAAAGGTTTGTAACCCTTATGTATGTTTTATAGAGTACAACAGCCCCCTCCAACATTGAACCAAAGTGACTCATTGACCAGATTTTTAATTTTTCTATGCTTGTCTGTGCTTTTTTGTTGTTGCTTGTATTCTATAATATGTAAAAAATGAACACACATCACATTAATGCCCCGATGCCCGCACTGTTAAAGGAAGTGCAACATCATGTCCTGCTGGCACAATCAGTCACACAAAGTATGTACTCACAATGACTTATGTAAAATAGCTGTTGCAAAACACTCACAAAATTACTGCTAATCTGCTTCACCGTATCAAAATCATACATCCTGTTTCTTATGACCAAATCAGTTCACACTCTGGTCAATAAAGTATTTATAATGGAGAGTGTGTTAAGCTGTCAAGCTGACCTCTCTGTTCTTAACTCACAGTTAAAAGCTACATTAAGCAGATTCAGCCCCCTTCTCGGGGTCTGAACCACATCAGGATCACCTTCAGTAGTAGTATGGATACATGAGGCTCAGTGGTTCACCATGTGTGCGTGATCTCAGATCAGGTTAGAGCTGAGATACTTTAGCGAGCAGATGCATGATGTTTAGCATCACACAGCATATTCACAATTATATTGAGTACATGGTCAGTGTGTTTTTTTGTGAGAGGATCTGTATCTGCTGGGTTAGTTTAAAGGGGACCTATCATGCAAATTGCACTTTTGCAAGTCTTTCATACATGAATATGTGTCCCCAGTGTTCCGGGGAACTCACCAAGTGTCAGAAAACACAACCCTCTCTCTTTTCCTCCATACCCAAATCTCAAGAAAAGGGGCTGCAACGGATCTGATACAGACTGATCTAGATTTGAACACTTTACTGACGTCAGTAAAGTGGTGCTACGGCTATTGGTCAATTCTCCACCTATCAGGGGAATGAGAGGTTGTTTATAGAGAGGCGAAGTCCCTCCCCTTCCGGGAGCCTCCATGGGACCCTGGAAGCGGAACATTATGCATTGAATTCAATGGAGAGAGAAAACGTAGTTTTTGATCCCGTTTGAATCGTGCCACGAATGACACATGATGTTTATCAATTTAAAAGAACATTTTGAAAGTCAAAAAAATAAAATGTGTCGTAAAACTGCGAAGTAACACATTTTTTTGTGTGAAACCGCTCAGTGAACTACAGGTCTCTGGTCTCGCACAATACGCGTCACCATCACAAAGATGGCCGTCACGTTAGCAAATTTCACCTGTTTCTTTCAGAATGAGAATAAAAGTATAAAACGAGGTGAACATCACTACAAGTCTGGGCATGTTGAGAGCTGTACATACACGAAAGGGGAGTTCGTCGGTTCTGTAAGAGCAGCGGGACCGGCTTTACAAGGTTTCGGTGAGTAATATGAGTGCAATGTATAACGTTAATGTCAGCTAGCTAACATTAGCTAACAAGGTACACTAACGTGTTTTGTTTTAGTAACTAGTTTTCTCCTTAAGAACTTCGTGGTCTCTGTGTATGCTGTGGATAACATTAGTGTTCACAAGAACAAGGTACACTCCTGTGTTTGTTTTAGTTGCTCTTCAGATTGAAGCGGCCAGTTTTATATCGAGTTTTATATCTCAACTCTACCAACAGCAAGAGGAGACATACAACCCACTGGCCAGAGACATCACCACTGAGGATGTAGACTGGTTCAGGTCTGCACTGAGGCGCACACAGTATGGCATGGCTTTTGTCACCTGAGCCAGAGCTGGTGAAGGAGCATGGGGGCTTGAGGCAATTCTTGCCTCAATGCGACTGACAAGAGACCAGCAAGCTGCCATCCAGACATCCACCGTAGGACAGCGGACAAATCCTCAGTGGCAGTTACACAGGCAGGGCAGGTTGACAGCCAGCCATTTTGATGCTGTGCTGAGGTCGGGACTTTCATCCACTCCATGCACGTCCCTCATGAAGAGGGTGCTTGGGGGGGTACAATTTAGACGGAGTCATGGCTGTCAACTGGGGAGTCGTAAACGAGGCCGAAGGGGTGAAGGCTTTTGTGGAGGCCTATCGGGTGACAGTGAGTCTGGTCTCTTTGTGAGTGAGTCGGTGTTTTGGGAGCATCACCCGATGGACTTGTGCAGCCATCTGCCCTGCTGGAGGTTAAGTGTCCACACAGCCAGAGGAACATGACCATCGCGGAGGCAGTCCAGTTACCATCCTTCTGTCTCCGTGAGGAGGGTGGGTCAATCACCCATACTGGCACCAGGTCCAAGGGCAGCTGCACATCACAGACCGGAGTCTCTGCTACTTTGTTGTGTGGACCACGAAGGAGGCGATCATCATCCCCATCCGCAAAGACCCCACACACACACACACACACACACACACACACACACACACACACACACACACACACACACACACACACACACACACACCCGCATGATATTTAACTAAACAATAAATCCCAAGTTGTTGGAAAAGTAATTATGCTGCATGTATACGTTTTTGTTCAAATATCGCAAGTGTTATCATGTTATGTGTTCCTGGTATCGTGCAGCCCTAATATTAAGGCCTTATTGTCACATGCACAATAACTACAGTGCAGTTTTGGGCAATGAACATGTTAAGTCTCAGGCCCCTCTAAAATAAAGGATATTTAAGACATATAAATAAAGAATTACTTTTACTGAACTACTACATAACTGTATTACATGGTTATATAAATAGTTTGAATGATTCATGACTGACAGAAGCTTGTTTTCACACTGACCTGTTATACTCATATCTATTAATGTCTTTGTAACTTCAGTAAACCTCAACAATTCCCCTTCTGGTTTCATGCATCACAGTTCAGTAAACTGAGTAAAATATGAACCAGTGTAATCATTATAATAACTTAGGATTGTAACTCTTTAAAAAAGGTGTAGGTGGCTCTTAAGAGAGCCGTTGTGTGACTTTGGGCTGGTCTCAGCAGTTTAAGCCCTCTCCGCGGATGCAGCGGGCCAGCTGGATGTTCCCCCCTCCCCCCGGTGAAAGGTTTGGGAATCCCTGGCTTAGTCAACGGTGAGGGTGCTGGCTACTTCCTTTATCAGGGGATTTTGCAGGTTCACCAAGGCACAGCAAAGCTGTCGGCAAGGAATCGGGTCCAGAATCCTGAACTCCTTTATTCTGGCATTTGCCCCTCTCCACATGGATCCTGTTCTTGGCAATTTTCCTGGTAGCTCTCACCTCACTCTCTGTGAACTTACTTACCCTTGTTCAGGAAAGGGGGAATGTTCACAATCACACCCGCAGGCACAATTTCTGAAATTAAAAAGCCCTTGTCTGCCAGGATAAGGTCGCCAGCCACTAAATGTTCCAGAATGCCTGAATGCTGCATAATGGCCTTATCAGACACAGAGCCCGGGAAGAGTTGGTTGCAGAAGTTGATGACTCCATTTGGGGCCACAGAGATGAGCACTTTGAAGGAGTGCGTCCCTCTGTAGGTGGAGTACGTCAGTATGGCTTGGTCCATCTGACTTGGGGCGGCCACGTGGATGTCGGTGCAGTCTACAATCATTCTGCAGTTGAATGCAGAGGACTGGAAAGCAGCAGGCATGCTGTTTTTTTTTTTTTGCCTACTGGGCACAGTGGTAGGGCTGAACGATTAATCGATTTTAAATCGAAATCGCGATTTTAAATGATGCGATTATCAAATCGCTTTTTTCTTCTTGTGTGTCAGTCATCCACACCAATCAGAAGTGCTGTGCTCCACATGTACCAGCCATTGTTAATCAATCAGAATTGGCCCATGATAGAAGGTGATAGACAGATTGATCCAATCACCTGCCAAGTGTTTTTGAAAGTGCCTGCCCTTTCCAAATGGCTTCCAATGGAGCTTTCCTAGATGGTTTGGTGAAACAAACCATCTGAGTCAGGTTAGTAATGCTCCATCACGTGTTTTACATCTATTACAGGGTGAATCTTAAACTGAAGCTTGACTTTAAAGCAACTAGGGGTGTAACGGTTCACAAACATTTCGGTTCGGTACGAACCTCGGTTTTTAGGTCACGGTTCGGTTCGGTACGTTTTCGGTACAGCAGAAAAATTTATCATAAAATATATGTATATTTTTTGTTATTATTATTAAACTGTGAATAATGTATTCACTCAAATAAATACAAAATATAATAAAATAAACATTAAGGTGCAGCATTTCGATGAACTGAAATAATCTGTATTTGAATTTTACTGTACTAGTACTCTAGTACATAGTTCCCGGGTCGCCGAGGGTGCTGGCGTTGTTTGTTCGCCGCTCCTCCGCCCCAAATCTTGTTCTTTAGTCCAGATCAGAACCTCTCCTGTCTGGCTCTCTACTTTTGAAACGTCAGTCATCAGCAAAAATAGCAGCATCTCTATCTCAAATCGACACAGATAAATGTGTTGTCATCTCCCACCTGCTGGCTCTTTCCTGCTCACCGGTCCCTAGCCAGCTAGCTAGCTAGCTAGCATTATCGGACCTAGCAGGCTGTTACCTAGATGCTCCTCGGCTCCCTGAAGTCTGCTGAGCTAACATTTCTGTCTCCACCCCAACTCCACCCTAACTCCACCCTAACTCCGCGGCTCGTGTGGGTCTTCCCATCCCGCTGGGATCAGCCGGCTTCCCCGCTGACATCGTCTCTCCCTGCCGCCTACGGCCGGTGGCTATCAAGCTAGCTAACCAGCTAGTAGGCTGATCACCCGGCTCCCACTCTGCACCAGGCTGTCAGCACCTCCTACGATTCTCCTCTGGAAACCACTGGAATTATTCTCCTGATATGCTGTGGATTATAATTCTCATTTTATCTGGACTCACACCGCTCCTTCTTCCACGGTCATCCGGCTCCTGGTCTCTGCTGCCCGGGTCCCCAGCATTAGCTAGCTCCGTGCTAGCGCCACTTCACCGGATCATGCCGCCGCTCTACTCCCTGTCAGATCTCCACTCCTTTAATAACCGCCTGCCTCTGGACTGCATGGACATCCTCGCAGATAATGAAATACTCCGCCAACGCTGTCCTCCACACAGAGGCTCTGGCCATAAGTTTTTATTTCATTCCACGTCTCCACACTCCATCCCGTCCATTTGGTCCTGTCACACGCCCATACTACGCCATCACAACAAACACGTGAATCTGACCAATCTCCTTCCACTCCCCCGGTCCACACAACCCCCCCCAATGCAACGTCACCTCAGAGCAGCCCTGCTCAACACACGCTCCATCCACAATAAAAGCCACATTCTAAATGAATTCATTAAAGACAATAACCTGGACTTTCTGTATCTGACCGAAACATGGCAAAAACCCCTGGACTATTTTTCTTTAAATCAAATCACACCAGCAGGATTCACATACATTGACAAACCTCGCCCACAAGGGCGGGGTGGTGGTATAGCTGCTATTATCAGAAAGGAAATAAAAGCTACCATAATCCCCATCCCTGATGTTTCTTCATTTGAACACCTGATCTTTAAACTCTCTGGTCCCACTCCCCTGGTCACAGCCATCATCTACCGTCCCCCGAAGCCAAACCCCTCCTTTCTCTCCGACCTCTCTGACATTCTCACTCAGCTTTCTGCCATATCCCCATCTGTTCTCCTCTTAGGTGATTTTAACATTCATGTTGACGACCCGACCTGCAAATATGCCTCTGAATTTAAGGAAACCCTTCACTGCTGCAACTTCTCTCAACACATCAACACACAGCCGTGGTCACATCCTGGACTTGGTCTGCTCCACTGGTCTCACCATCCATCATCTGTCCAGCCTCAATCTCCACATCTCTGATCACCTGGCCATCATCATGGACCCCCCCCCCCCCCCCCCCCCCCCACTTTCTGAAAACCCATCTGAACTTGTGGACTATTATAACAGCACCCTCTCCTTCTGTCTCAATGAACTGGTCCCCACAAAAACAAAAAATGTCTCTTTCATACACTCCGCCCCCTGGTATACCCCCGAACTCCGCCAAATGAAATCAAGGAAACGTCAACTTGAACGCCAACACAAGAAAACCACACTAACAGTCCATCTTCAAATCTACAAAGACTATCTCCAGCAGTACAGTAACGCACTCAAAGCAGCCCGGTCTAATTACTACTCACAACTCATTCAGTCTGGCTCCAGCAACCCCAAGCGTCTGTTCTCCACCATCAGCAAACTTCTCAAACCCTGTGACAACGCCACCTTTCATTTCATTTCAAACCTTTATTTAAACAGATAGGTCCCTTGAGATCATGGATCTCTTTTACAAGGGAGACCTGCATCAATTAGTTCCACATGAAACATAAAAACAAACAATAGAGGACATCATATTTACATATTCACCAACACTTACAAACACCCATAGTGTCATAAAGCATTTTGTGCAGACGTGCCTTAAAAACATTCAGAGAAACAAAAGTGAACAATTTCAAATTGGACTGTAGGCTGTTCCAAGCAAGTGGAGCTGCGCACATAAAAGCTGTTTTACCTAAGACAGTCCTCACTCTTGGTACATCTAATAAGACTACATCCTGTGATCTCAGACAATAGCTGCTTGCAACTTTCTGCTTTACCAGAGAACAGATGTAATACGGGAGTTTGCCCAACATAGCTTTATAAATAAAAGTGTACCAGTGACGGAGCCTCCGTACAGAGAGTGATGGTAAACCTGCCTTGGCATACAGTGTACAGTGATGTGTAAGCGTTTTACAATTTGTGACAAATCTCAGAGCGCTGTGATACGCAGCATCCAATTTGCTCAGGTAATTGGCAGGTGCATTCATATACAACACATCACCATAGTCCAGCACAGGTAAAAAGGTCACAGTGACTAGCCTTTTCCTGGCCTCAAGCGAGAAACAGGACTTGTTTCTGTAAAAGAACCCTAACCTAACCCTCAGTTTTTTAAGCAGGTTATTGACATGATGTTTAAAAGTGAGACAATCATCAAGCCAGATACCAAGGTATTTGTAACAGGCAACAACTTCAAGTTTTGTTCCTTGCGTAGTTACAATATCTGAAACAGGCTCTGGTGTCTTTTTAGCTTTAGAAAAGAGCATTACCTTGGTTTTATCCACATTTAAAAGAAGCTTTAATTCAGAGAGCTGAGTCTGAATAGTGTTAAAAACAGCCTGTAATTTAACAACAGCCTCATTAATGGAGGGACCTGCACAATACATCACAGTATCATCCGCATAAAAATGTAAAGTAGCTTCATCCACATTCTCACCTACGCTGTTAATATATATGGAGAATAAAAGTGGTCCTAAAACAGAACCTTGTGGTACACCATTAGAAATGTTTAACCACTCAGACGACAGTCCATCAAAATGAACACATTGGGACCTTTCAGAGAGGTAGTTCATAAACCACCCACTGCATGGCTGGATATGCCAATACTGAGTAGCCTCTGCTTTAAAATGCGATGATCAACGGTGTCAAACGCTTTGGAAAGGTCAATAAACAGAGCTGCACAACTCTGCTTATTATCTAAAATACTAGTAATGTCATTCACCACTTTCATTGTCGCAGTGATGGTGCTGTGTTTCTTTCTGAATCCTGACTGGTGTTTAGTCAGGATATCATTTAAACATAAAAACTCCTTTACTTGTTCACTCACAAGTCGTTCGAGCACCTTAGCCAGAACTGACAATTTTGAGATTGGCCTATAGTTATTTAAAATAGTTGCCTCCCCTCCTTTCAGTAAAGGCAAGACATAAGCAGACTTCCATACTTTTGGGATTGTATTTGTGCTGAGGGAGAGGTTAAAAAGAGAAGTAAGAGGTGGAGCAATAAAATCTGCAGCTATCTTTAAAAAGAAAGGTTCTAAGTTGTCCGGGCCAGCCGGTTTCCTAGGATCTAACTTGGATAATGCTTCATGAACAATACCAATAGTTAAAGGAGTAAAACTGAAAGGGTTTTCCAGACCACATTGTTCAGAGTCAAGGATTGGAGCGTTCACAGAAGCAGAAGTACAGTCAGTGACAGAATCAAACAGAGAGCCACAAGACACAAAATGCTTATTAAGGCAATTTAGCATAGTAGCCCTGTCTGATATAATGCCAGATGCTGTGGTGAGGCACGGAGGTAGCTCATTACGGATATCACCAGTGGAAATCGATTTTATGGCTTTCCAAAATTTCCCAGGATTATTCAGGTTTTCTGTGGTAACTGACAAATAGTACTTTGATTTTGCACTTTTTATTTGAGATGTGAAGCTATTCCTTAGCTGCCTAAAGCGTAGCCATTCTACCTCTGAGCCTGAATTCCTTGCCTTAGCCCAAGCATTATTTCTCTCATGAAGTAGACTGGACAGCTCAGCAGAAAACCAGGGATTGTTTCGTCCCTTCACTCTAAATTTACGCAGGGGTGCATGTCTATCAATAATTTTCATAAAATTACCAGAGGACCAGAGGGTGTGTGCCAATTACAGAGGCATCACACTACTCAGCCTCCCCGGGAAAGTTTACTCTAAGGTACTCGAAAGGAGGGTCAGGCCGATTGTCGAACCTCAGATTGAGGAGGAACAATGCGGATTCCGTCCTGGTCGTGGAACGACGGATCAGCTTTTTACTCTCGCAAGGATCCTGGAGGGGGCTTGGGAGTACGCTTATCCGGTCTACATGTGTTTTGTGGACTTGGAGAAGGCGTATGACCGGGTTCCCAGGGAGTTACTGTGGGAGGTGCTGCGGGAGTATGGGGTGAGGGGGTCTCTACTCAGGGCCATCCAATCTCTGTACTCCCAAAGCGAGAGCTGTGTCCGGCTCCTCGGCAGTAAGTCGGACCCATTTCCGGTGAGGGTTGGCCTCCGCCAGGGCTGCGCTTTGTCACCAATCCTGTTTGTAATATACATGGATCGGATTTTGAGGCGTAGTCATGGGGGGGGGGGTCTGCGGTTCGGTGGGCTAAGGATTGCACCACTGCTTTTTGCAGATGATGTGCTTCTGATGGCTTCATCGGTCTGCGACCTTCAGCACTCACTGGATCGGTTCGCAACCGAGTGTGAAGCGGCTGGGATGAGGATCAGCACCTCCACATCTGAGGCCATGGTTCTCAGCAGGAAACCGATGGACTGTCCACTCCAAGTAGGGAATGAGTCCTTACCCCAAGTGAAGGAGTTCAAGTATCTCGGGGTTTTGTTCTCGAGTGAGGGAACAATGGAGCGTGAGATGGGCCGGAGAATCGGAGCAGCGGGAGCGGTACTGCAGTCGCTTTACCACACCGTTGTGACGAAAAGGGAGCTGAGCCAGAAGGCAAAGCTCTCTGTCTACCGGGCCATTTTCGTTCCTACCCTCACCTATGGTCATGAAGGATGGGTCATGACCGAAAGAACGAGATCGCGGATACAAGCGGCCGAGATGGGTTTTCTCCGCAGGGTGGCTGGTGTCTCCCTTAGGGATAAGGTGAGAAGTTCGGTCATTCGGGAGGGACTCGGAGTTGAGCCGCTCCTCCTTCGCGTCGAAAGGAGCCAGTTGAGGTGGTTCGGGCACCTAGTTAGGATGCCACCTGGGCGCCTCCCTAGGGAGGTGTTCCAGGCACGTCCAGCTGGGAAGAGACCAAGGGGTAGACCTAGGACCAGGTGGAGGGATTATATCTCTTCGCTGGCCTGGGAGCGCCTTGGGATCCCCCAGTCAGAGCTGGTTGATGTCGCCAGGGAAAAGGAAGTTTGGGGCTCTCTGCTGGAACTGCTACCCCCGCGACCCGACCACGGATAAGCGGAAAAAGATGGATGGATGGATGGAACATATAAGGTGCAGCATTTCCATGAACTGAAATAATCTGTATTAGAACTGTACTAGTACCTAAGCAGCCAGTTTGACATTATGACTTGCTTGTCATTGTATTTTCATGTTTTTTTTAAAGAAAAATGAACTTGTCCACATTGCTTGCCGAAAGGGCAGATCTGCTGGCACTAACAATGTCTCCTGCTGTGGAGAACACCCTCTCGCTAGGGACAGAGGTAGCAGATACAGCCAAGTAGCGCTTTGCTAACATGGCAACATAAGGGTATTTGGCGTTTGTAATGGCTTTGGCTCAGTCTGAACTTTTTGCGAGTGGTGGAGGCTTAAATGCTAGTGGGAGTTGGGTTTGCACTTCAGTCTTTTTTCTTTTGGTACCGGTAATATTCACGTTCGGGTGATGCCTTTTCAAATGAGTGTGCAAGTTTGATGTATTGCCAGCCGCGTAACCAATCGTAGTTGAACAATGCCGAGAAACAGCTTTGGTTCGGTCCACCTGTCTATGTCCGTCATCCTTGTACGTAACTGCGAAACCAAAATGTTCGCAAACCGGAGACTTCAATGATGCTGGAGGATTTTCGAGCTCAACTTTATCTGCGTTCGTCATTTCGACAGTTCCTCAAATTACTGACTACATTTGAACGCATCCCTGTGACCAGCTCTCATAGTATGCCTCTCGTCCAATGAAATGACTTGCTCGCTCTGACGCGATGAGCCCAATGTGAGGAAATTACTCTGAATGCTGCAACGCAGCACCTGAGATTACTTGCAAAAAGTTGTTCACGTTCTCAATTTTATACGTTTAACGTTATATTCGTTCGGTACACTTCGGTACACACGTGTACCGAACCGAAGGGCCCGTACCGAATAATTTCGATACGGGTAAGTGTACCGTTACACCCCTAAAAGCAACCCAATGGTTTCATGTAAGTTTAGTTTTTTCACTCGTAGCTCGGGCTGCGGGGGTGCTAGAGACGGTAAACCTCCGTTGGGTCACTTAAAAACAAATATCGCAATCGCAATATTTGTCAGAAAAATGGCAATTAGATTTTTTCCCAAAATCGTGCAGCCCTACACAGTGGACATCATTTTTTCGAACAGCAACCTGTGGAGCAGATGGACTATGGTGTTCACCACATTACCCACTGTTGCGGTACTGCAGTGGAACAGCTGTTCAAGGTGCAGGTGAGGATAATTCTGCCGGATCTTCATCATGGCCATGAAGACCTAGTCTGCCAGCAGGATGCCCTCCACTTTCCATCCAGCATAATACACAATGGAGCCCTCAAAGCGCTCCTTCTCTTTGGTCCACTCAAATACAGTTACCTTTCTCTTTTCCATTAGGAAAATGGCAGCTGCATATTCTGCTTTTCTCATATGGCTCCCTGTCTGCTCGTCTACAATGAGAAAATTATATAATTCATTACTAACAATCATTTAAACCTGCCAAATAGCCCCCCTACCCATAGTTTAAACAGTCTGCATTCTTGTATTTATCTTGTGAAGCACTTGTAACATTCAGCTTGTGTGTGTTTTAGTTGTCTTTATTTCCAGGTAGAAGAGGACCAAGAGTGAGGAAGTAAGACAGAGCTCTTAAAAGGCCAAACAGTGTGTTTGGCCTTTTAAGTGTGACACATATGTAGGGATAAATGCTTCACCTGACCACTGTTCCTAAATAAAAAAAGTTTTCTGCATCGTCAATAATTACCAATATTTCACAAATTCTTCATGTCAACTTAAGAGCACAGCTGTCACGGTTGAGTGAAGGAAGCAGGACCCAAGCGCAGATAACTTTGATAAACCTTTATTTCAAGGCTAAAATGGAACGAATACAGACAAACACAGAACACTCACCGGTGAAGTCCGTCACCAACAAAAGAAGCACCGACACTGAACACAGCACGAGACAAGACTAAATACAGGGAGGGATAATTACAAGACACAGGTGAACACAATCGGCAAACGAGACACAGGTGAGGAGGGAGGAGAAAAACACAAGAGCCACAGGTGAGCACAATTAGCTAACGAGACACAGGTGAGGAGGGAGGAGAACACACAGGGACACTAACGACAGGAGGAAAACATGACAGAGAACAGTGAAAACACCCAAACCTAGACAGAACTGTGACAGAACCCCCCCCCTCAAGGGACGGATTCCAGACGTCCCTAAACCCCAACACAAAAATCCAAAAAAAATCCAGCAGGGTGGGTGGAGGGGGTCCGGAGGAGGGACGTATCCCTAGGCCACCAGGGTGGGTGGAGGGGGTCCGGAGGACGGGACTAAGCTGACCGCCCAGGAGCCCAGTAGGGGACCAGGAAGGGATCTCGGGCGGACGGCCCGGGGGCACGGCAGAAGCCGAGAAGGGGGACTCGGGCGGACGGCCTGGGGGCAAGGCAGAGTCCATGGTGGGGGTCTCGGGCGGACGGCCCGGGGGCAAGGCAGAGTCCATGGTGGGGCGTAGGCCACAGCGGGCGAACTCAGGGGGCCGAGCATGAGGGCGAAGGCAGCGGCAGGAAGAGTCAGGGGGCCGGCTCGAGGACGAGGGCAGCGGCAGGAAGAGTCAGGGGGCCGGGCTCGAGGACGAGGGCAGCGGCAGGAAGAGTCAGGGGGCCGGGCCCGCGGACGAAGACCGCGGCTCACAGAGGGTCGGGATCGAGGGCGAAGACCACGGCAGGAAAAGTCAGGGGGCCGGGCCCGAGGACGAGGGCAGCGGCAGGAAGAGTCAGGAGGCCGGGCCCGCGGACGAAGACCGCGGCTCACAGAGGGTCGGGATCGAGGGCGAAGACCAGACAGCTCCGGAGGCCGGGCAGGACCCGGTGTCGGCCGGACAGGAACCGGAGCCGGCGGGACAGGCTTCGGCAGGATCCCCCACGGAAGAGGACCAGGAGTTGGCAGGACCCCCAGCAGGAGAGCGGTTGGCGGGACCTCCGACGAGACAGGACAAAAGGTTGGCAGTACCCCCGGCAGGAGAGTAGACGGCGGGACCTCCAACGGCACAGGACACAGGGTTGGCAGTACCCCCGGCAGGTGAGTAGACGGCGGGACCTCCAACGGAACAGGACATAGGGTTGGCAGGACCCCCGGCAGGAGAGTAGTCGGCGGGACCTCCAACGGGACAGGACATGGGGTTGGCAGGAACCCCGGCAGGAGAGTAGTCGGCGGGGCCTCCAACGGGACAGGACATGGGGTTGGCAGGACCCCCGGCAGGAGAGTAGTCGGCGGGGCCTCCAACGGGACAGGACATAGGGTTGGCAGGACCCCCGGCAGGAGAGTAGTCGGCGGGGCCTCCAACGGGACAGGACACAGGGTTGGCAGGACCCCCGGCAGGAGAGTAGTCGGCGGGGCCTCCAACGGGACAGGACACAGGGTTGGCAGGACCCCCGGCAGGAGAGTAGTCGGCGGGCCTCCAACGGAACAGGACATAGGGTTGGCAGGACCCCCGGCAGGAGAGTAGTCGGCGGGGCCTCCAACGGGACAGGACACAGGGTTGGCAGGACCCCCGGCAGGAGAGTAGTCGGCGGGGCCTCCAACGGAACAGGACATAGGGTTGGCAGGACCCCCGGCAGGAGAGTAGTCGGCGGGGCCTCCAACGGGACAGGACACAGGGTTGGCAGGACCCCCGGCAGGAGAGTAGTCGGCGGGGCCTCCAACGGGACAGGACACAGGGTTGGCAGGACCCCCGGCAGGAGAGTAGTCGGCGGGGCCTCCAACGGAACAGGACATAGGGTTGGCAGGACCCCCGGCAGGAGAGTAGTCGGCGGGGCCTCCAACGGGACAGGACACAGGGTTGGCAGGACCCCCGGCAGGAGAGTAGTCGGCGGGGCCTCCAACGAGACCGGACAAAGGGTTGGCAGGAACCCCGGCAGGAGAGTAGTCGGCGGGGCCTCCAACGGGACAAGACATGGGGTTGGCAGGACCCCCGGCAGAGGGCTAGTCTGCGGGACCTCCAACTGGACAGGACATGGGGTTGGCAGGACCCCCGGCAGAGGGCTAGTCTGCGGGACCTCCAACTGGACAAGACATGGGGTTGGCAGGACCCCCGGCAGAGGGCTAGTCTGCGGGACCTCCAACTGGACGGGACATGGGGTTGGCAGGACCCCCGGCAGAAGACTAGTCTGCGGGACCTCCAACTGGACAGGACATGAGGTTGGCAGGACCCCCAGCGGAACCTCCAACGGTACAGGACATGGGGTTGGCAGGACCCCCGGCAGAAGACTAGTCTGCGGGACCTCCAACTGGACATGAGTAGGGGCTTGAGTGGGGACTCGAGAGAGGGCTTGAGAGGGAACTTGAGAGGAAACTGGAGAGTGGACTCGAGAAGGAACTCGAGAGGTAACTCGAGAGGGGACCTGAGAGGGGACTTGAGAGGGGACCTGAGAGGGGACTTGAGAGGGAACTCGAGAGGAGACCTGAGGGGAAACTTGAGAGGTGACTCGAGAGGGAACTCGAGAGGGGACTAGAGAGGGGACTTGAGAGGGAACTCGAGAGGAGACCTGAGGGGAAACTTGAGAGGTGACTCGAGAGGACACTGGAGAGTTGACTTGGGAGGTGACTCGAGAGGACACTGGGGAGTTGACTTGAGAGGGGACTCGAGAAAAGACTCGAGAGGGAACTCGAGAGGGGACCTGAGGGGGGACTTGAGAAAAGACTCGAGAGGGAACTTGAGATGGGATGAGGGAAGGGACTAGAGAAGTGACTCGAGGAGGGACTTGAGAAGTGACTAGAGGTGGGACTGGAGAAGGGACTAGAGAAGGGACTAGGACAGCTGGGGCCAGAGCTAAGGCTGGAACCATGGCTGCTGGGGCCAGAAACTGGGGCTGGAACCATGGCTGCTGGGGCCTGTACTGGGGCCGGAACTATGGCTGTGTGGGCCGGTTCTGTAGCCGGAACCATGACTCTTGGGGCTCGGATTGCTAGCCTGGACTTGCGACTCCTTCTCCTAGAAGCCGCCTGAAGGCTCCGTGGACCTCCAAAAGCCAGCCGAGTTCCAGAAAACGCCTCTTGGACAGGAGCAGGAACTGGGGCGGAAGCACTGGTTGACTCCAGACGGAACACACCGAGACGTTTATAGTCCGCAGGCTGGAAATCACACGCCCAGATGAAGTTCAACATCCAGTCAGGTAAGAACTTCACCAAGTCCGGTTTCTCCATAGCCAACCGGTGCGCCTCTACCAGAGCGGCCTCCTTCTGCCGAACACTGGACGCTCCCCTCCACCAATCATAGCAGCAAGCCAAAGCAAATGAAAAATGCTGTAATTCCACCTCAAATGGGTCATCTGCTGGGTCCATCTCTGGTCGGTGCTTTCTGTCACGGTTGAGTGAAGGAAGCAGGACCCAAGCGCAGATAACTTTGATAAACCTTTATTTCAAGGCTAAAATGGAACGAATACAGACAAACACAGAACACTCACCGGTGAAGTCCGTCACCAACAAAAGAAGCACCGACACTGAACACAGCACGAGACAAGACTAAATACAGGGAGGGATAATTACAAGACACAGGTGAACACAATCGGCAAACGAGACACAGGTGAGGAGGGAGGAGAAAAACACAAGAGCCACAGGTGAGCACAATTAGCTAACGAGACACAGGTGAGGAGGGAGGAGAACACACAGGGACACTAACGACAGGAGGAAAACATGACAGAGAACAGTGAAAACACCCAAACCTAGACAGAACTGTGACAACAGCTGTATGTTGACTTTGTCAACTTTGCTTGGTTCATCTTACTGGGGCAGCTACATGGATGTCGGTGCAGTCCACAATCCTTTTGCAGTTGAAGGCGGAATGAATTTATTATTGACTCAGAATGAAGCATGTCATACAATACATTGACTTTATTTGTAATTGTGTAAAAAAAATAAAGCATTGATTAGCAAGCAGGACCTGCAGGAACAGAGAACGGTGATGGATGGAGCTGCTGGGTAGAGAGAAGAATAAAGAAAACAGATCAACTTTATTATCGGATATTAAAAATTCAATTTTCAAAACAAGTTGCCGCTCCTACAGTTTCCTAGTGTGTAAAGATGATTTCACATGACCTATGCAAAATATCACACTCAATACATGTGTGTCTCTGGGGGGTGCATTGTGCCTTTGATGTATATAAATAATATACCATAACCAAATACTATTACGTACAGTGGAAATCAGGTTACCAGAGCAGGTCAGTGTGCATGTTCCTCAAGAAAATAAAAGAGAAAAAGGTCAGTAACAACACTTTAAAGTAACAACACTTTGAAACACATTGAATAATTATCTCTTTTAACAGTGTTCTCTCAGTAAGCACACAACGACTGTCTTTCCAACAAACAGATTGACTCACTGTCATCACAATGAAACACGTCCAGAAGAATGTCATACAAAGCTCCCTGCCTGCCTTCGACTCTCCCTGAACTGCTTCCTTAGCACCCGGTGGAGGGCGCAGTAGGCTACTCTTCAAATGTTTCACGAAATGCTTACCATCATGACTACTCTTACTGTTTAATATTTTGGTTTACTTCATGTAATAAAATAATAACTTCATGGTAAGGCTACTAAAAATGACAAGGCTAAGTAATGTAATGCTAACTAACGTGCTCGCTACTCGTCGCTACTAGCTAGGTAGCTAACTTGACTAAGTTCCATGCACAACATGTATATTCCCTATGATATTACCTGATATGTCTGATCCAGTGACTCCTGGCCCTTTCATCAGACGGGAAGCGATAGAACGAGTAAGTGGTATGATCACTTTTGTGATTACAACCTGGTACAAAGCACACAGGCATCTTGTAAAAGTTCATTTATTGAAGCAATCTCTTATATTTATTGGAGGGAATAAATCAGTTATGACATCTTCTTCTTCTTCTTTGCTTTAATTACTGTGACATCACTTACGCGACCCAGAATGGGATTTGGGATTTGTAGTCTTTGTAGTCGCGTATTTTTCATAGTCTTATATTTCAACAGTTTTACGACAAAATGTGACTTTTTTTGACATGGAAATGATTGTTTAAGATTGACAAACATCATATGTGTAGTTCGTGGCACAATTCAAACGGGATCAAAAGATACGTTTTCTCTCTAGAAAAATAGTCCGTTGTTACCGTTTGAACTAACGTAGCAACGGCAGGAACTGCTTCGATAGTGTTTTTGAGGAGCTTTTTGATTACAGATTTGAAAACATAGTTGCTTTAAAAGTAGCACAATTCATGATGTCAAACCTTGAAAAGTATTTAGATATCCCTGCCCTAATGCCAAAGGAACTGGCAACTGAATATGTGTCACCGTTTGATGTTTATGTCTGGACCGCTGCATAAAAAGGAGGGTTTCTGCCCCGTTACTTCTCTTCTTACTTCTCTAAGAATAAAACACGGAGGACGGAGATCTCTTTTTCTCCCCCTCTTCTGACAGCCCAGCAGCTGATCTCAAAGCATGCTCCCCTCTCCTGCAGGGGGCGTGGTCAGCTGCAGCTCACAGAATCAGCCCCCTGCAAAAACAGGTCTGGAAAGAGCAAATAGAGCGAAATGAGGCATGGCTAAAATGCAGGATCTTTTTGGTATTTTGAAAAAAAAACTATACTTTATATAGGTATGGCCCTACAATATATTTTTCAAATATAGCACGATAGGTGTCCTTTAAACCATAGACTATAGAACTGTATATATATATATAAAGGGTTAAACAGGCCGAATGAACTAAACCATGACTCCACATATGAACAAACATACACACTAAGTCCTGCTGTGTCAGATATACATTTATTTTACATTTTAAATGGATTCAATCCTTCTTCTCTCCCATAGATTTTGTGGTGGCCAACAGTCCTGCCTATATTCCTCCATCTTTTCTCTCCCCCCTCTCCTCCCTCTTCCTCCTCTCTCTGTCTCTCTCCCTCTGTGTTTCTGTGATGCCGGGATGTGGGTGAGTGTTTGCTTGTGACCAGACTGAAGCTGGGGAAGCTAAAGGTGGTGCGGCGGCAGCTGCTGCAAAGGTACAGAGCAAAACACAGCACCATCACTAGGTCTGGCACAACTCTGATGCAGTCATCCGTTTTCCTATGCATTCACACTTCTTTGAAGACAGCCATTGTGTTAATGACTGTTGTTTAATTTGGATTACAATTGGGAGCAATGTGTGGACTTAAAATCGGTAATAAAAGAAGAAAACCAATTACATTAATAAAACAGTCAAATAAATGCTTGCGTTTTGCAGTAAGAAATCTTATTAGTGAATCTGAACCCTTTGGGATGCCTTATCTTATCCCTCTTCATTATACACAATCCTTCAGCAATACTTTGGAAAGTTCCTGTACAGAACTGAACAGCTCTTTCCTTTTAGGCATATATATTTGACATATTTTGTAATTTTTACAACAATTCTGTTTTCATTTTTATTTTATATATTTATTTTAGGGCTGTCAGTCGATTACAATATTTAATCGCGATTAATCGCATGATTGTCCATAGTTAATTGCGATTAATCGCAAATTAATCGCACATTTTTGATCTGTTCTAAATGTACCTTAGAGGAATATTTTTCAAGTTTTTAATACTCTTATCAACATATGAGTGGACAAATATGCGTTATGCTAATGTTTATCATTTGAACAATGACAAATATTCTCATGAATATTAAACACAACAACCTCTGAACATTATAAATATTCGCCTCAATTCAACCTGGATCCTCTCTCATTCAATAATACTGTGTGTGTGTGTGTGTGTGTGTGTGTGTGTGTGTGTGTGTGTGTGTGTGTGTGTGTGTGTGTGTGTGTGTGTGTGTGTGTGTGTGTGTGTGTGTGTGTGTGTGTGTGTGTGTGTGTGTGTGTGTTGTGTGTGTGTGTGTGTGTGTGTGTGTGTGTGTGTGTGTGTGTGTGTGTGTGTGTGTGTGTGTGTGTGTGTGAGTGATGGATCGTTGGAGCGATGTGCAACTCAAGGCATATGCTCGAAGGGGAGCTGCCTGGACGCTGCAATCATGTTGCGCACTATCCGTGCTGAGTGTGCTGACTTTTCGTACAATGTCACGCTGTCTGGCTTCCTGCATAAAGTCAAGTGCTCGGCGCAGTTGTGGCGAAATGTCGCTCCTCTGTTTTCATTTAAACAGCTCCTTATATCCGTTAGCGCAGCTAGCTAGTGTTATCTGTGTTGGTTATTCTCGCGTCCAGGAGAGAAGCTTAAAAAGGAGACTAAATGGAGTCTCTGAGATGGTTTCAAATTGGTACTTTAATTAAAATAAAGGCGCGGTTATGTTACAAACAGAATATTGTTCGACAGAAAAGCAGCTGTGTCTCTGGCTCTGGCAGGTGAAGAAAGAGGCCGAACCCTTCAGGTCCCATTGTTTTTATATCCTCAGCTGGCTCCTCCCTGCGGGCCGGCAGTATTTTCAGAATAAAAGCTTAACAACTGGTTGTGCACAGGAACTTCTGGTTTTTCAGTATAAAACAGCATTTAAACTGACGGTATGTTTAAGGTACATTATGCCATCAAAACATTGATTTTAATTTCTAACAGTCCCTCCTTACACACCTAAAAGGTGTGTATAATACTGAAATCAATGAGTTCTTCATCTGAACTCTGCATAGTACATAACTCATATCAAAAACATACAATCAAAATGGAATGTTTCGAATAGCCTCAACTTTACAAAAATACTTTGACTGTGTTCAAACATAAAAGTTTTCCCTTGTGCATAACTTCTAGTGTTAACATTCAATATGGTTCTTCAAAATAGCAGCAATGGCTTGGTTTCAGAACATTTCTTCCTCCCTCCTTTCACAGAAACCGTTCTCATACCACGCTCAGTGTTAAGGCACTTGTTTTTTACAAAGTGAAAGAAATGACCCATTTTAAAATAGTAATGATTCTAAAATGCATGAAATCTATCATATAGAACAGTGAAAAATAATAAAAATGAAACAAACTATCTTGGACCAGTGTAATGTAATAATAAAAATACACTATCTTGGAATAGTATAGAGTAATAATACAAAATAAAAATACACTATCTTGGAATAGTATAGGTTAATTGAAATGGATTCACTCCATTTTAGCATTTTTGTTTGCTCACTTCTTCACATGATTTCATCATTTAAATAATCACATCGGCTGGACATTCATTGAACAATCTCATCTCTGAACATCCATATCATTTAAACTCATTCAAACTAACTCGTCATTTTCATCAACATCTGTATATGGGGGTGGGTCGTCCTGTTCTACTAGCATTGGAAACTGTCCCCCCATGTGAAATGTACCCTCCCTCCTTTCATACCATTTAAGGTATGAAAACAATATGTTCTCTAGAAGAGGCCGTCGTGATCAATCGGTACGTTAGGACATGGAAATGCAACATCTAGGCCTCTCCTGGGCCCCCTATGTTATCCTTGTACACAGTGGAGCCTAAACTCCCCCTGGGACTGGTCTCTTAGCCCTACTGGCTTTGGGGTGTTTCGCCATGTTGATTAACTACATAAACATCACTGGCTGTGCTAGGTCCCAGCCCAATCCTGTGGCAAGACTGAGTACAAGGTTTTAGTTCCACGATACCACCAAACATCTACTCTGGGGTACGGCATTCTAGACTGTCATTTCTGGGAGAAGATTGTGGTTAGTTACAACAGTTGTAGAATTTCATCACTTAAAAGTTCCTACTTGGTGGCTTTGGGTGGTCTGCTTTAATGCAGTGATAAAGTCCCTGAAATGGTGTGAAAACCGGTGGAATATCACTAACGCATTACACTAATTTATCTTCAATTCTGGTCTCCTTGAAGAACCATGCTAACTCCTTTTACAGTGTGTGGAAACTTGGGTGCCCGAGCATGTGATAATTAGTTCAATTCAGGAATGTTGACTTATGGCAGATATATTTCTCCTTTAAATAACATCTCTAAATGTCAGGTCATCACAGATTAAATGGATGAGCATTAGGAGGTGGTGGCACTTGTCTTTAAAAACTCATACTCTGTTGCCGTGCGCTCCCTCTGAAGCTGCAAGTAAGATTTAAAACATCTGCAGGGTGGGTTGAGCGACCCCTTCTCCCTGAAAGATATTTGTTGTCAAAAATATGCACCATTAAAATGAGTGATCCAAGGCCCCGCATGTATTACTCCCAATTATACTAGTTTTTCAGAATTAAAATTTTCAATCGCTCTTTGCCTAGTGTCTTTTTTTTTAAAACTCTACATCTTGGACGACAAACAAATGTTGCTTCCACCTTAACAGTTCTCCTATGGTAATAACCATGCTACAATGGAGAAACCAATACTCTAGATTTGAGTACTTTCTTTGGCTTGGTTCTAGCTCTACCTTTCCTGCTATA
The DNA here is from genome assembly GCA_902827135.1 of Harpagifer antarcticus. Classification (NCBI taxonomy): domain Eukaryota; kingdom Metazoa; phylum Chordata; class Actinopteri; order Perciformes; family Harpagiferidae; genus Harpagifer; species Harpagifer antarcticus. Next base: position 717,573 of record CADEHL010001091.1, on the reverse strand, counting down.
TATATTGTAACAAATTAAATCTTCCCCAAATTCTCACATGAATAAGAATCTCTAAAAGAATAATTTGTTATATAATGAAAAGATTGAATAATATGTTCTACCCTCAGTGTGTTTTTAGGATTATTTTCTAATAAGTGTGTTTATGTGTAAACTCACTCACTCCCGTGTTCCTTCTCTCCCCCTTTGGTTGTCAAGCCACGACCCCCTCACGTTCTGCTGGCCCATGCCAACTCCTCTGGTTCTGTCCTCTCCTCTGTCCTGCCTTCTCCTCAGTCCATCCGCTCTTGGATCCTCCCGCTGTAACTCTTTTCACTGGCCCAACTGCTTTGCATTTCATCTCCTCCTCTACAGTCTCTACGCTGTTGCATGGAGGGCGTATTCCGCTCTCATGTCCCACACTCTGCTCTTGTGCCAAATCTCGTGGCTCAGGCTGGAACTTCATGTCCTGTCTTTGTCAGCATGCTGGTTTGGTTCTGGATGCCTTAGGTGGAGATGGTTCTGGATGCCTCAGGTTGTTGTTGGTTCAGCTCGGGTTCTCTGTCTTTTCGATGGAGGAGGAGTCTCCTGTGGTGAGGTCATTTGTCTGAAGATGGGGTCGTAGTATTCTGACAGGCAGAGAGAGAGAGAGATCTTGGGACGCATTACCTATTGTTAATTCTAACACACTGAGGTAAAATAAATCCAATCCTTTCCACTCTATTTTCCTAATCTTACTATCTGTCTTAGATGTTAAATGTAATTAATGTCTACTAATAGTTGTGCCATATCCCTAAACATTGCTTTCACCCACTGTAACATGGCTACTCCAAATAACTCTTTCAGGAAACCATTTTCTTCCATTGGTGTAATACCTACATGTTTCAAGCACCACATATTTCACACACTATACAAGAACGTCCCCATATTTTCTCCATCTTTTAAATCTCACTGTTATTTAGAACATAAGTAACTAACTTTTGTGACAGGACATATCTGCAATGTCGCCACAATCTGCTGGGGAATTTTGTTCATAGAGTTTGTACATACAAAGCTGTACTTGTGGGTTAGTAGCCTGTTTCTACTGTAATCATTTTCAATAATTTTGCTCAGGTCACCGGTCGGTTGTCCATAAACTTAACAGGGGGTGTTTCTGGTACAGACTAAAACATGGATCCAGTGTATTTGGAGATTCCCCTAATCTGTAAATCCCCATCACTGATTATCCCGATCACTTAAACCCATCTCATCATTTGATACAAGAACTGCATATATGGGGGGTGAATCATCTTGATTATAACCGGCTCACCTTTGGGAAAGAGTATTTCTAAATCCTCCTCTTGTTGCTCAGCTGATCTTTTGGCTCTGGGGATAAGTGAAAGTCTCTGAAACTCAGCTGGAGTTTTGTTAGTGATGTGGGCATTCTCTATGAGTGGACTAATGGATCCATGTCTTACTTGATATTGTACTCCCCATCCAACCAGAAAGGTGCCAAGTGTAATGAGCACAATCAACAATGCTATTCTGACTCTTATCCCTAGGGGACCCCCCAATTGCTTTGGCTTTGTTCTTGACATCATCTCTATTTTCTCCCTGGTTGTGTCAGTTACAGAATTTAAATAATGATTACTATAATAACGTATACAAAAGTTGGACTCTTTTTCAGATGTAAAGCAAAAATAGGTTTTCACTTTAGTGTACAATTTATAAAAATCTATAGACAATTCGTCTTTTGAGCTGTTTCTATCTTATTTATATTTATTGTTTTGTTCCAGCTCTGCCAAATCAGTCCTAACTCCCAATAATGTTCTGGAAGTTGCCAGTGAAGGGTGACAATGTGTGAGGTTGTGTCAATTTGCTCCTTTTTCTTTACCTTTAAACCGGAGCGCGTGTGAAGTTCATTACAACTTCTCACTGTTCCGTCCACCGGGATCAGCTCACTATCTTTTGTGAACTTTCACCCTCACCCATTCACCTGGCCGAACAGGAGTCTCTTCTGGTGTCTCGTCTGGTATCTCTGTAGCTTTCCTAGCCTGTGTAGACAAAACTTGGATAATATTACTCAGAGTTCTGACATATTCATTACTTCTATTCGTCTAACATCTAAAACTGGACCACTCCCTCCTTGGAGAAGGCCCAAGCTTCGGCATACCTCTTGTCGTTATGAGACCTATTATTAACTACATGTTATTATTTATTAACTACAACGTCACTGAAATCAACATATCTGTATAATCATGACACTCCGTCCTTTGAGCATAACATGCTCAATTAATATTGCAATGATTACCCTATTCTGAACAGGACATGTAAAACCTATAACGTTGCATTAAATAAACATAACTTCTCCGTGTACCCATAAGGCGTACAAAAAATATCGTATGATGTATGGTTTTCTGCGGGTATAAAAACATATTCACTAAAATCTGCCATTAGCACAAAAAATTGTTTACTTGTTTCAACAATGGCTTTTGTCATGGTATTATGCATCATTGTTGCTGCGAAAAACAATACCCCTGGTGTCGCTAATGCGTCTCAATAATTCTAGGATTAGAGGATTGGTTGTTACTGCTGAACAAACAACATATGATAAAATAATATTTCTCTAAACTAGAGGGAAAATACGAACTATTCTCACAGAGGGTGACATGCATGAAGGGCTGGTGCCCCTCACTCAAAATGAGATATTGCCTTACGCACTACATTATAAATCAGTAAAGTTACTCAAGAATAAATAAATAAAAACTGATTCTTGAAACTGTTGTAAAAACCCTACAACTTCTTCATCCAAGCTCTCAATCAGTGTTATGTTATTAATCTGCAGCTCATGCCTTAAAACAGATACTTCAGACTGATTATAAAATGTTGTTTATGAGAAAAACTGTAATCTGACTCCATATATCACATAATTGTTTGACTAAAAAACTACACTTCCACTAACAATAAATGAAGTTCCCCTTTAAACACAGCCCCGGTCTTTGACGGGGTCTATCTATGTACTGGCTGGAAAATGTTGGGCCAGTCTCTGTCGCTCCGTCACTGTTCTCCCGCTAACAGTCACTCTCTAGTTCTGCTGGGTTCTTGTTTACTTCTTCACTGGTTTGAGACAAGCGACCCTATCGGACACCTCCCTTTGTAGCCAGACTTCACCACAGCAGAATCGAGTTTCTGTTTTCAGGTCTCAACAGCTCCACGCCCCTTGAATTGCAGTCGGTGTAAACAGGAGGACTTGGTAAGGATCCTCCGTCTTGGGCGAGTACTAGGTTTCCATCTTCATATTTTTGGGTGGAAACCCGTCGTCTTGACCTCACTAGCTGTGTGGACACAATAGTTTTCTGTGTAGGGGAACAACATCACTCGTAATCTCTTTCCTTCTCATAGTTACAAAAATAGTCTGCTAAATGTTCTATTCTGTGGATGCTTTGTGTGTAAATGCAAATGCTACTCTCGATTTTGTTTTACATTAAACATTAAACCTCTCCCTCCTGTGGTGACAGATATGGCTCAATGTAACTGGATTTCAAAATACCCTTGTGCTGAAGATGCATCACCTGGTGGTCTGACCCTCTAAGCTTCCTCATTGTTGTGGTTGATACCAGGGTGTCAGTGGCATTTGGGTCATGTTTGGCACCCCTGTTCGTCTTTGACATCTCTGGGACCCCCTGTCTCCGTTGTCACCATGGAAACCTGCCCCGGGGTAAATGCATGGAGGGCCGTTGTTTGGTGCATGTGGTGGGTATTTCATTTGTTGTTGTGGACAATCTCTAGCCCAATGGCCCAGCTGATCGCATATGTAGCATCCCTCAAACCGGAGAACTTTTCCTCTGCCTCTGCTTCCTCGGAAACCTCCTAGTTGTTGGTTCTGGATCTGACTCTCTGGCACTATCTGAGCCTGAACTGTTAGAGGTGTCTGCCCTGCCTTCTCTTGTTCTATGGCCATCTCTGAAAACTTCTCCTCCTCTCCCCTTGTCATGTTCTTACAAGCTTCGGTGTCTTTCTCAGCTACCTGTATCTTCAGAAGTTTTAGTTGTATTGTTTTCATTTCTTCGTCATTTTCCCTCTGGGTTGCTTGGTATTTCATATCGTGGTGAATGAGATTTAGTCCCCATTCTTCAATGGGTTTAGTGTCTAATCCCACCACGTTTCCCAGGCTTGCCTGCACTGATGGGGGAAGGTCTCCATATCGACCGGGTCACGACACGACCTGTTGACGCAGCAACCACTGTAAGTTATATTCTTGTTTAATTAGACTTCTCTGTTTCATTTATTCTACTCTTTATAATTATTCTGCAGTTATTGTACCTTATAGAGAGATCTTTACATCTCAGATCTGCTCGGGGGAAGCTGTAAATCTGGTCTCATCTCAGTAGGGCACTCGATACCGCATGAGAATAGAGCCAGGGCCTCCCAGCTGTCGCCCATCAGCTGTAGAGAGTTAACTAATTAGAGGGGCGTGGCCCCACAGCTTTGAGAACTCAGCAATCAGGCTCCTTTTTAGGTAGCTATTTCCTGGAGCGTCAGCTTCAGCGTCAGACAGCCGAAGACTGACAAAGACATTGGAGTCCTGCGGGAGTCTCTAAGACTGACAAAGACATTGGAGTCCTGCGGGAGTCTCTAAGACTGACAAAGACATTGGAGTCCTGCGGGAGTCACGAGGGTGGCAAAGAGGAGGCAAATCCTACTCTGATTGAGCTAAGTATCGCTGGTGTTTTATTTTATTTTCTTTAGTTCTTTAGCCCCTCAGGCTATAATCATGTGTATTTTCTCCATTCCTGTTCATGTGTCCTCTCGCAATTATCACTGGCCCCGTGTATCTCGTAATCGATATAACCGGTCTGCTCTCGTCTATCCCACATGCTCCACTGACATCCAACATCTAGTTTCAGGTGGCCTGTGGAACTGCCAGTCAGCTGTTCCCAAGGCTGACTTCATCTCTGGCTACGCTTCCCTGCAGTCTCTGGATTTTCTTGCTCTCACTGAGACCTGGATTACTCCATCCAACACATCCACCCCAGCAGCTCTCTCCACAGCATATTCCTTCTCCCATACACCCAGACCCACTGGCAGAGGAGGTGGCACTGGTCTCCTGCTTTCTCCTAAATGGAGCTTTTCCCTCTTCAAGCTACCTAACTTCACTCCTTCCACCTTTGAATTCCATGCAGTCACAGTAACTCATCCTATACAATTAACCATTGTTGTTCTCTACCGTCCACCAGGCACCTTGGGGGACTTCTTGGAGGAATTAGATCATCTCCTCTCACATATCCCTGAAACTGGCCCTCCGGCTGTACTTCTCGGAGACTTCAACCTCCAGACAGGGAAGATAGACGAACTAACATCTCTGTTAACCGCCTTTGCTTTCTCATTGTCTCAATCCCCACCAACTCATAAAGCTGGCAATATCCTTGATCTCATATTCTCAAGGAACTGCACTACTTCTAACCTCTCTGTTAACCCGCTCCACACATCCGATCACTTCTTCCTTTCATTCTCTCTACCCCTTTCCAAACATAACAAACTAATCTCTTCTCATCCTGCACCTGTCCGCCGTAACCTTCGTTCCCTCTCCCCCTCTACCTTTGCCTCATCGGTGCTCTCAGCCCTCCCTTCCTCTGATTCGTTTCAACTCCTGCCTCCAAACTCTGCTGCAGAAACTCTCCTCTCTACTCTCTCATCCTCTCTGGACTCTATCTGTCCTCTCACATCTCGGCAGGCTCGTCAGTCCCCCCCTGCTCCCTGACTAAATGACGCACTGCGTGCTAATAGATCCGTCCTTCGAGCAGCAGAGCGGAAATGGTGGAAATCCAAACACCGTGACGACCTCCTAAACCCTCTCCTAAAGAAACCCACTCTCAACCCGTCTGATGTTATAAACTACAGGCATGTCTCTCTCCTCCCGTTCCTGTCTAAAACACTTGAACGCGCTGTCTTTAAACAACTCTCCTGTTATCTCCACCAGAACAACCTTCTGGATCCGCACCAGTCTGGTTTTAAGGCAGGTCACTCCACAGAAACGGCCCTCCTTGCTGTCACTGAGGAACTGCACACTGCTAAAGCTGCATCCCTCTCCTCTGTCATCATCATGTTGGACCTGTCAGCTGCATTCGACACGGTGAACCATCAGATCCTCCTTCGCACTCTCCAAGAACTTGGAGTTTCAGGCTCTGCACTTTCCCTCCTCACCTCATACCTCAAAGACCGTACCTACAGGGTAACTTGGAGAGGGTCCGAGTCCGACCCTTGTCAATTAACTACAGGGGTCCCTCAGGGCTCTGTTCTTGGTCCCCTCCTCTTCTCCCTGTACACAAACTCGCTCGGATCGGTCATTAGCCCGCATGGTTTTGGCAGCCAAAACAGAGCACATCTCTCTGTTAATCTCCAAAAACAGCCATAAACCTCAGGTTCTTTTTAATGTCCTCAACTCGATCATTAATCCCTGTGATGTTTCTTCTATTGTGCCATCGACTACTCTCTGTGATAAGTTTCTTAAATTTTTTATTGAAAAGGTATCTGCTCTTAGGCTAGCTCACACTAGTGCTACCCCAGATCCTGCTCCCTTTCTGTGCCCTGCTGTCCTCGACCACTTTGAGCCTGTATCCCTCTCTTCTCTCTCGGATGTGGTCAAGCACCTGCGGCCGACAAACTGCACCTCAGATAGCATTCCCTCTCGCCTTCTCAGAGACGTTTTAGATTCAGTTGGAGCAAGTATTTTATTAATTGTAAACACCTCCCTTAGCTCAGGATGTGTCCCTGCTGCCTTCAAACATGCCATGGTTAAGCCATTACTTAAAAAGAAGCATCTCGACCCCTCCTTTCTCGAAAATGTTAGGCCCATTTCCCAGCTACCTTTTTTATCAAAAGCCCTGGAGAGAGTAGTCTACGCCCAGCTGCAGTCTTTTTTAACCACGCATGGAATCCACGAAAAGTTTCAGTCTGGCTTCAAACCCATGCACAGCACTGAAACAGCCCTTTTAAGAGTTTTTAATGATCTGCTCCTAGCCGCCGACTCAGGTAGCCCAGCTGTCTTGGTGCTGTTAGACCTGACAGCTGCCGTTGACACTGTGGACCATAGCATCCTGCTGTCACGGCTTGAACAGTCCGCTGGCATCACAGGCTCTGCCCTTGCATGGTTCAGGTCTTACCTGACAGACCGTAGCTTCGCTGTGCAGCTAGGTGCCTTCTCCTCTGCAAAAGCCCCTCTTACCTGTGGGGTTCCCCAAGGCTCGATTCTGGGCCTCATCCTTTTCCTACTGTACTTACTGCCCCTAGGCTCAATTCTCACTAAACATAATATTCCCTTCCACTGCTACGCCGACGATGTACAGATATATCTCCCTCTCGAAGCAAGTGTCACACACTCATTACAACAGTTGATGGACTGCTTAACTGAGATAAAATCCTGGCTGAGTAAAAACTTTCTAAACCTCAACGAAAGCAAGACTGAGGTAATCTTTTTTGGACCCCAACCTCCAGCCTCCCAGGTTGATATTCTGGGCTCCCTCCAACAAAACATCCTCCCCTCGGTCACGAACCTTGGGGTGACCTTCTCCAGTACTTTTAAATTCGACAAGCAGGTCAGCAGCGTAGTCAAATCCTGCTTTTTTAAAATAAGACTTTTGGCCAAAACCAAGTCGTATTTATCTTTTAAAGACCTGGAAAGGGTTATTAACGCCTTTGTGACCTCGAGACTGGACTACTGCAACGCTCTGTATATGGGTATGGACCAGGCGTCAATTAAACGCCTGCAGCTAGTCCAGAACGCAGCTGCACGTTTGCTGACTGGCCATAAAAAGCGTGACCACATCACCCCAATTCTGGCCTCACTGCACTGGCTTCCAGTTCGGTACAGAATTGATTTTAAAATCCTTTTATTTGTTTTTAAAGCACTAAATGGGCTGGCTCCGGCCTATATAGCTGAACTCCTCCAGCGCTACACCCCAGCCAGAGCTTTAAGGTCTGCTGACCACCTGCTGCTGGTAGTGCCCAAGACCAGGCTCAAAACCCGAGGGCACCGAGCCTTCGCAGCAGCTGGCCCCAGGCTCTGGAACACTCTGCCCCTCCATGTGAGGTCGGCCCAGACCCTAGGGGTTTTTAAATCCACACTTAAGACCCACTTCTTCTCTCAGGCCTTCTAGTTAGAGCGGAGCACGACTCCTGACTTTTCCGTGTGTTTTGTTTTTATATTTGCTGTTGCAATGACTGTCTTTTGTTGTTATTGTACTGTAGTAAAGTGTTTTTATTACATGTACAGCACTTTGGCTCGACCAAACATCGTTTTTAAATGTGCTATATAAATAAAACTTGATTTGATTGATTTGATGGTTTTTCATACCACTGCTATGCTGACGACACCCAATTAATTCTGTCCTTTCCCCGCTCAGAGACCCAGGTCGTCGCACGCATCTCTGCTTGTCTAGCTGACATCTCTCAGTGGATGTCTGCTCATCACCTCAAGCTCAACCTTGACAAGACTGAACTGCTTTTCCTCCCGGGAAAAGATTGTCCCACTCTTGACCTGACAATCAACATCGGCACCTCTGTTGTTTCCCCGACTCAGACTGCAAGGAATCTGGGTGTGACCCTAGATAACAACCTGTCCTTCACTGCAAACATCGCTGCTACAACCCGTTGCTGCAGATATACGCTGTACAACATCAGGAAGATTCGTCCCCAGCTGACCCAGAAAGCCACCCAGGTTCTGGTCCAGGCTCTCGTCACCTCACGCCTAGACTATTGCAACTCCCTCCTGGCTGGTCTACCTGCATGTGCCATCCGACCTCTGCAGCTCATCCAGAATGCAGCGGCTCATCTGGTCTTCAACCTTCCAAAATTTTCCCACACCACTCCGCTCCTCCGCTCCCTTCACTGGCTCCCGTCGTCAAGTCGTCCTTCAATCCGTCCAAGCAGGGCCCTCATGTCCCCCAAGCACAGGTGGTCTTGGGCTGTGTATCTCTCCAGATCATTCACCCACTTCTGACCTCCTTTGATGAGTGGAGGTAGCTTTGCCACTAATGCTTCCATGTCTCTGTGAGTCCATGATTGGTATTTCAATCCTCCTTCTCCAGCCTCTATCACCGGTAGCATGAGTTTTGAGCAGTTGAGTCTTCCAGCTTCAGTTACTGTTGTTGTATCTGGAGAACCTTCGCCTTCTCTTCTCTTGAGTCGTGCTTCCATTCTTTTGCTGAGTTCTTCCATTTTTCTGTTGAGCTCCTCTTCCATTCTTCTGCCGAGTTCGTCCATTTTTCTGTTGAGCTCACCAGATAGGAGTCTTACCTCATACCCCAAGTCTTTGACACGTGTAGCTGTGGAGAGACCGTCCAACTCCAATACTCCTCCTAAAGCACCAAAAGTTGGGGCTTGTATTGAGGGTTGAAAGAAAAGGTGTTCTTCTGTCATGTAGGGAGGAGGCTCATCAGTCAAGCTTGGATGGAGCTTTGAAGTTTGGATAAGTGGAGCTTCTTCTGTCTTGTCTTTCTTATCTTCCTTTGTCGTGAGCTCTGCTTCTTGAACCACATACATGCTGTTCGTTGATCCTTGGCAGTCCCGACTGCTTAATAGCCTCAAACTATTCACGTTAACTTAAAACGTAACAAAAAACACTTATTGAAGTGATTAGCCTCTTGCCGACATGTAATAACAGACAAACGAATAGCATGCAGGGTTAAATATAAGAAAAATAAGTAATTTGAACTCACCTGCTTGTGAGAAAACAACGCCACGTGTTATTGTTATAATGTATAAGGTTGTTTTAACATTAATTTCCCAGCTATTTTCAGGAACCGGAAGCAGCCGTCCAACACACAATCCTAAGATTGTCCTGCATAAACTATCGAAGAATTTGACATAACAGGTTTCTTCTTACCGAATTGTTTGAGCTCTTTGTGTGTCGAACGGATTGCCAGCGGTTCCGGGCAACAGCCGGCTGTGTAGTCTCTCCCGGTCTAACGAGAATCACGTCAGCTGGTCCCAATTGTTATCTGTGTTGGTTATCCTCGCGTCCAGGAGAGAAGCTTAAAAAGGAGACTAAATGGAGTCTCTGAGATGGTTTCAAATTGGTACTTTAATTAAAAATAAAGGCGCGGTTATGTTACAAACAGAATATTGTTCGACAGAAAAGCAGCTGTGGCTCTGGCAGGTGAAGAAAGAGGCCGAACCCCTCAGGTCCCGTTGTTTTTATATCCTCAGCTGGCTCCTCCCTGCGGGCCGGCTCTCCAACGTTTTAATGTCTGTTGTTACGCATATCAGAGGATACAGACATTGTACATTCAATATATCTAAACACGCCTTTTCTCTTCCTTAACTCTTTCATGACTTTTCATTTAACACATTCTAAACGCTGATCAATACTCCAAAAAATACAGGAAATACTTCACGGCAGTTTGGTTTCCGGTCGTTCCTGATGTTGTCACATGCTACCCACATCTGTAAACAATAACGTACACAAATAAACTGTACCTTCATTTAATATTCAACAATAATAATATCTCGACGTCTGTAGTTGTAGTGTTGAAATCAGTAGGTTTCGGTGTGCAACATCATATCATATCGCTGCTAAATTCACCTCTATAGTAAATGCCATGGTATATTAGCCTCATGCTAAATGCTAACCGGAGATGAAGGATTTTCAGAATAAAAGCTTAACAACTGGTTGTGCACAAGAACTTCTGGTTTTTCAGTATAAAACAGCATTTAAACTGACGGTATGTTTAAGGTACATTATGCCATCAAAACATTGATTTTAATTTCTAACACTAGCACCAGATGCTAACAACAGCAATGCACGTAAGGTCTCTCTCTCTCTCGCTCGGGCCACACATACACACACCCTCCCGGTCCTCCCAATAGCCAGTCGGTGCCTGCCGGTGAGCGTGGAAGTGTGGTCTGCCACAAGTGGGCGGCAGGAGCGGGGCTGTCAGCATCAGCGGGGCTGTCAGCATCAGCTTGTAGATGGTATTTTAAACTCGATGCTCTCTGAAACTACGGGGCGGCCGAGGTAAAAAAATACACATGCGTTAATCGCGTTAAAATAATTAGTGGCGTTAATATTTTTTTGCGTTAACTTGACAGCCCTAATTTATTTACATTCATTATAACTCTAAAGGAAATTACTTGTATGTGAACTATAGACTGTATAGAGTATATACAAATACCTAAATGGCAACAAACCTTATTCTGATTCTAATCAGCTTTAATTCACAAAATGGTGGCTGTTCAAAGTAACTAAAGTAATAACTACAATAGGTTTCAGTGGCAGCCTCATATAGTGAGGACAGCCTGCAGATGCAACCTGATACTGAAATAAGCAGAATAAGAAAATACTTTCTGATAGTAATTGTATCTGACACATTGAAACAATGGTGCATCCTACTGACTTTTGACACTATAAGTTTAGTATAAAACGTAATAAATCAGTCTAGATAGTTGTTGTTTAACAGTTGCTTTATGTTTAATATCTCTTAAAGCTAACCGGGTCATGTGTTGCTACATGTCTTTTAAAATATGAAGATGTTTCTGTGTTTGTAATATTGTTGTGTTAATGTTAACTGGTGTGTCCTTCCTTGGTTGATTCCTAACTGGCTGTATCAGGTATGAACACCAGCCGTTTGTCTCCTGTCTGGCCGGCCTCTATGGTTGCCAATGGAGACGATACCAAAGAGCCCGGGCACAGCCAGGAGAGTGCTGCTGCAGCAAGGTAAACACTCACACACACACACACACACACACACACACACACACACACACACACACACACACACACACACACACACACACACACACACACACACACACACACACACACACACACACACACACACACACACACCACACACACACACACACACACACACACGGCATCAGCTATATCAGTGAGTTGAGTTAGGTGACTGCTGATAGTGCAGAGAGTATTGATTCCTCAGATGGATCTCGTCTGTCCAGCCTGCTGACTACAACACTCAGTTACTGCTTATCCCTGGAAAACATGAGCATTTAATACTCTGTCAGCTTCATCCAAATATGCTGCTACCATACTGTATGCACTTGGTCATATGATTGACTTCCTCTGTATGTGCCAGATGCTCTAGCATCAGGGAGGCCAAATCTGACTGTACCTTTTAACTTTTAGAAATGTCATATTCCTCAAAATAAATGTCAAAAAGAAAAACTAAATACACTGTAGTTTGGTAAGACAAAAATGACCCTTGACCACTGTTTGTGTTTGTTACAGGTGGAGTGTGGCAGTTTCGGCCTCCTGATCCTCACCTTCTTCCTGAGTTTTGTATTCCTTTATTTCTGGAGTGAAGCTCAAAATGACTACTTCGACTTTGACTGGTGGGTAACAACACAGATCAGACATACTGGAACATGCCAACACACACTCGTGTTAAGTGTTTTGTGTGATGATTGTCAGACTATTTATAGGGCATTGGTTGACATTGGGATGAGGATAAGCAAAGAGGAAATGTATTTATCCTGAGGGAAACTGCTGTGCTGCAGTTGTTTAGAAAGACAAATATAGCACTAAGGTATATAGGATTATAAAACACTAAGGTGCAAATAAATAAAAAAATGTTTTGGAAAATAAATATACACATATAGCAACAAATAGCACCTGCCGAATGCCAAACAGGATCAATGTTGGGTGTGGTAGGTAAAGATTTCAGGTAACCTGCCACCATGATACTGTATAGTCTTCTTGAACAGAAATTCCTCAGTTAAAAATAGTGAGGGATTATGTTTACATGATACATTTCATACTTCTACCATCTGCTACCTCTGACTCAGTGTTTACATTTCTAATGTGTTGTTCTTAAATTTCAATGGTTGCTGTCAATACAATTGAGTGGGATGATGTCAAGTGTTGACAGTATCAAACCTGAGGATGGAGTGTGTGCAAGAGTGCATGGTAACACATAATGTTGATATGAATGTTCATGGTGTTGATTAGGGATGATTGTCTTTAACAGGAAAGGAATCAGTGAATCAATACACGCTGGATGAAGGGATCAAGCCATCATTCAAACCTGACTCAGAACATGAAGCACACCATGTGATGGCTGTTGACAGTTTTTCTTGTTCCTCTTCAGGTTTAACTTTGGGACTCTGGGCTTCTGGTTTCCCTGGTCTCTGGTCCTGCTGGTCATTGCTGCTGCTCTCTTCACATACATCGCCCTCCTGCTGGTATGAACACTGATGGTGGTTCAACCTGTCCACATTAAGCACATGATCGACAATAACAAAGAGAACAATGCTTCATTAGTTCACTTTAATGAATTAAGTTTCCATCAAATCGAATTTCATGGTTTGTTGGTAATTGTTACTTGAAGCAGCTTTGTGTAATGTTTTTTGATGAATATCTAAACTTTGTTCAGGTCCTGGCAGTGTGCCTGCTCTCTGAGGGACAGAGGCTGTACCTCCACTGGAGCCACAAGGTAATACACACATACACACAGTTCGTTGTATTTGTGTTCTCAGCTTGTTGTTAGATGTCATTTGTTGTGCCTTCTCGTCCTGATGTGTTTGTGTCAGACTGGCATCATGGTGGCGTTGGCGTTCTCAGTCACAGCCACCGCCATCTTGTCCGATCTCTGGAGCAACGAATGGAAGACTCTCCTTCTGTCCCTGCAGGTAATCCTGTCACGCCAGCCAATCACATTTCAGGACTTTGTTTATGTTCTTTATGTTTAGAGGGAAATGGTCGTGCTGACATTTTGACCAATACCATTTCTTCCTCTGTATATCTTTATTTGTTCATATCTTCCTCTTTAAATCTTTAGGTGACGGCACCTTTCCTCCATATGGCTGCAGTGTCACTGATGGCGATTCTCTCATGGCCAATAGCTTTGCACTTCTTTCGCATGAACAAGAAAGGTAAGAAGGCTGATGAGTGTCTGTGGAGGTGGGGGGGATTTGACTCTCTGTCAGAATTTACAGTTGCAGCAGTTATAGATGCATCTTATCAAACATGTAATTTATTACAAAGTAAATGGACCTGGTGATGAAAACTACAAAAAACACCTAATAAAGCAAATATATGTGTTTACCCTGTGGCCCGCTACGCTTTCTACAACAGAGCTGCAGGTGGCGCTGCCCCGAGCTTGTTTCTCTGATGGAATCGGAAATGGAGGATTTGAATCAAACTTGAAGCCGTCACACATGTACACAGCACAGCACACTCAGTGAAATATACTCTGCATTAAACCATTCTAGTAAAAGGAGCCCATAAATGTAGATGGCCCCCTCAGCAACGTGACACACTTGTCTTCCGTGAATTACACAGCTGAAGACGTCCCTGTCATCCCTCTTTCTCTCTCCACTTCCTCCTAACAGAAAATCAATGTCTCATTTTCCTACTGGCACTCTTCTCTCTGTCTCTCTGATGTCTCCTTTGATGCTGCTCTGCACATTTTCCTGCAATCTGTTTGTCTTTCCTTCTATTTTCTATCTAACTGTTTTTATGCACATTTTCAATCTAAAAAATAGAATTAAATCTTGAAAGATTGCAGAAATGTTTTAATTCATGGATATAAGTAGGACTAGGTTACGTCTCCTCTTTCTCTACACAGAACTGATGTTACCTTCTTCACATTATTACACTAAAGACACAGAAGTGTGATAGTTCCATTAGGGCTGAACAATTCATGAAAATGTTATCAAAATCAGTGCAATATCAAGCAGGAGGTACAATTTTAATATATAGATATTTTAAAAAGTGTTATTCCTAGATTTATGTCCTGACTTATATTTTTACAATTTGTATTCCAGACCCTTGAGCTTCCTTCCATTATCTTACAGACTAACCTTGTAAGATATTTTCTTAGTTGAACAACCTGTAACCAGTGACAAGCTAAAAAGCTAACAGACAAACAGCATTAATGAGACAAGACGCTTTCTACTCTAAAGATTCTGACCCGTGGGCCAGTTGAGCTCCTTTAGTGCTGAAAGGAGCTGAAATTTCATTTTCATTTTTCATTTCAAACCTTTATTTAATCAGATTGGTCCCATTGAGATCATAGATCTCTTTTTCAAGGGAGACCTGCAGCATATAGGTTCCACATGAAACATAAAACAATAAAGGACATTATACATTATATTTACAGGATACATTTACATAGTTATAGACATTTACAAGTACCCATAGTATCAACGAGCATTTCATTTAGCCTAGCTTTAAAAACATGCAGAGGAATGAGATTGCTCAGTTTCAATTCTTGCTGAAGATTGTTCCAAGCAAGTGGAGCTGCGCACATAAAAGCTGTCTTACCTAAGACAGTCCTTGCTCTTGGCACATCTAACAATACTACATCATGCGATCTCAGACAATAGCTGCTTGCAACTCTCTGTGTTATCAGAGAGCAGATAGAATACGGGAGTTTACCCAACAAAGCTTTATAAATAAACGTGAACCAATGACTGAGCCTCTTTACAGTAAGTGATGGCAGACCTAGGGTACAGTGATGAGTAAGTGCTTTACAATTTGTGACAAATCTCAGTGCGCTGTGATAGGCGGCATCTAACTTGTTCAGGCAATAGGCAGGTGCATTCATATACAACAAATCACCATAGTCCAGCACAGGTCAAAAGGTCACAGTGACTAGCCTTTTCCTGGCTTCAAATGAGAAACAGGACTTGTTCCTGTAGAAGAAACCTAGTCTAACCCTCAGCTTTTTAAGCAGGTTATTGACATGAAGTTTAAAAGTAAGACAATCATCAAGCCAGATACCTAGGTATTTATAACAGGCAACCACTTCAAGTACTTGTCCTTGCATAGTAACAATATCCAAAACAGGCTCTGGTGTCTTTTTAGCTTTTGAAAATAGCATTACCTTAGTTTTATCAACATTTAAAAGAAGCTTAAGCTCAGAGAGCTGAATCTGAATAATGTTAAAAACAGCCTGTAATTTAACACCAGCCTCCTGAATGGAGGGACCTGCACAGTACATCACGGTATCGTCCGCATACAAATGTAAAGTAGCTTCATTCACATTTTCACCTAAACTGTTGATGTAGATGGAGAATAAAAGTGGTCCTAAAACAGAACCTTGTGGTACACCATTAGAAATGTTTAACCACTCAGAAGACAGCCCATCAAAGTGAACACATTGGGACCTTTCAGAGAGGTAGTTCACAAACCACCCCACTGCATGGCTGGATATGCCAATACTGGCTAGCCTCTGCTTTAAGATGCGATGATCAACGGTGTCAAACGCTTTTGAAAGGTCAATAAATAGAGCTGCACAACTCTGCTTATTGTCTAAAATACTAGTAATGTCATTTACCACTTTTATTGTCGCAGTGATGGTGCTGTGCTGCTTTCTGAAGCCTGACTGATGTTTAGACAAGATGTCATTTGTACATAAAAACTCCTTTACCTGTTCACTCACTAGGCGTTCAAGCACCTTCGCCAGAACTGACAATTTAGAGATGGGTCTATAGTTATTTAAAATAGTTGCCTCCCCTCCTTTTAGTAAAGGCAAGACATAAGCTGACTTCCATACTTTTGGAATTGCATTTGTGCTGAGGGAGAGGTTAAAAAGAGAAGTAAGATGTGGAGCAATAAAATCTGCAGCTATCTTTAAAAAGAAAGGTTCTACGTTGTCCGGGCCGGCCGGTTTCTTAGGATCTAGCTTAGATAAGGCTTCATGAACAACATTGACAGTAAAAGGAGTAAAACTGAAAGGGTTTTCCAGACCACATTGTTCAGAGTCACGGATTGGGGTGTTCACAGAAGCAGAGTTTGAAACAGAATCAAACATAGAACCGCAGGACACAAAATGCTCATTAAAGCAATTTAGCATAGTAGCCCTGTCCGATATAGAGCCAGATGCTGTGGTAAGGCACGGAGGTAGCTCATTACGGATCTCACCGGTGGATATCGATTTTATGGCTTTCCAAAATTTCCTAGGATTATTTAGGTTTTCTGTGGTAACTGACAAATAGTACTTTGACTTTGCACTTTTGACATTTGAAGTGAAGCTATTTCTTAGCTGCCTAAAACACAGCCATTCTACCTCTGAGCCTGATCCGAAATCAGGGCTGGGCCCTGTGTTCGTGTCCATGCAGCAGAACAGGGAGAGCTATGTTACATCTGAGCTTTGGCAGATTACTCTCCTTATCTCCTGCCAGGAGAGACCCTCAAGATGACTCAGCATCACTCTACCCTGCTGACTCACCATGGCAACCAAGGACAGTACCCATGGTGACCAAAGGGGAAAAAGAGATGCAGAAAACATAGAGGTCAAAGAAAATTCATAAAAAGACAGTGAGACAGGAAGAGGAATGTTGAATAAAGTGGGTTAGCTGTTTTACGGAAATCCATTAAAAGATGTGAGTGAAGAGCAGTCTTCATTTGCCCTCGCTGGTCATGGTAATGGGAATACAGATCTTTAAGATACATTTGATGGGTGTCATTCAGTGTGCGACTAGCACTGGTTTGTTCTTTCACACTGTTATATGATTTAAGTAGATGCTATACATAGGCATGCTAAATAAGCTAAGAAAAATGTAGCAGCTAAACACCAGTTTTGCCAGGTTTGGTAAGATACTTAGCAGCTAGCTTCACAGGTGGACTGCTTCCTGTTCTTCCTGTTGCCCATACAGTATGTCTGCTGGTCAGACCACCATGTTGATCCTCTCAGGAAGATTTACTGTTTCTCATCCATATTAAAGTTCTGCCCCAGCACACTGCCATAGTCCTGAGCCATATGTAGAGTATTGAAGGCTGGTGTCTTGGTTGGGATCCATCCATCCATCTTCTTCCGCTTATCCGTGGTCGGGTCGCGGGGGTAGCAGTTCCAGCAGAGAGCCCCAAACTTCCTTTTCCCTGGCGACATCAACCAGCTCTGACTGGGGGATCCCAAGGCGCTCCCAGGCCAGCGAAGAGATATAATCCCTCCACCTGGTCCTAGGTCTACCCCTTGGTCTCTTCCCAGCTGGACGTGCCTGGAACACCTCCCTAGGGAGGCGCCCAGGTGGCATCCTAACTAGGTGCCCGAACCACCTCAACTGGCTCCTTTCGACGCGAAGGAGGAGCGGCTCAACTCCGAGTCCCTCCCGGATGACCGAACTTCTCACCTTATCCCTAAGGGAGACACCAGCCACCCTGCGGAGAAAACCCATCTCGGCCGCTTGTATCCGCGATCTCGTTCTTTCGGTCATGACCCATCCTTCATGACCATAGGTGAGGGTAGGAACGAAAATGGCCCGGTAGACAGAGAGCTTTGCCTTCTGGCTCAGCTCCCTTTTCGTCACAACGGTGCGGTAAAGCGACTGCAGTACCGCTCCCGCTGCTCCGATTCTCCGGCCCATCTCACGCTCCATTGTTCCCTCACTCGAGAACAAAACCCCGAGATACTTGAACTCCTTCACTTGGGGTAAGGACTCATTCCCTACTTGGAGTGGACAATCCATCGGTTTCCTGCTGAGAACCATGGTTGGGATGTGTTAGCCAAATTAGTTAAAATGATATGAAATGTTATAATATTATATGATATAACTGTAGTTGTTTCGGTTGATTTAGATATTTATATGGTTTTTTCATCTGTCTTGATATGTTGGATAACATTTTTTTTTTTAAATGTTTGTCAATTTGTATTAAAAAGTGCATTCTGTCAGTCCGCTGAAGGTGCACTTTGTGTTTTGTTGCAGTGCGTCAGGTGGCTGCTCTGGCTCTCTACCTGTCCGTGCTGTTCTCTCTCTACCTGGTTCCTCTGGGGATGTACTCGCCCTGCATCAAAGAGGCAGGGACGCTGGGACCTGCTCCCACACTCATCGGACACAGAGGAGCTCCAATGGTGAGGACTTTGGGATTCTTCTCTTTAAAATCTGTATTTCCTGAACATCAATCTGATTACAAAATATATATTTTTTTCTTTCTCTGGAAATGATTTTGTGTGTGTGCGTGTGGTGTGTGTGTGTGTGTGTGTGTGGTGTGTGTGTGTGTGTGTGTGTGTGTGTGTGTGTGTGTGTGTGTGTGGTGTGTGTGTGTGTGTGTGTGTGTGTGTGTGTGTGTGTGTGTGTGTGTGTGTGTGTGTGTGTGTGTGTGTGTGTGTGTGTGGTGTGTGTGTGTGTGTGTGTGTGTGTGTGTGTGTGTGTGTGTGTGTGTGTGTGTGTGTGTGTGTAGCTTGCTCCAGAGAATACTATGATGTCATTTGAGAAGGCTGTGGAAGCTGGAGGAGAAGGACTGGAGACCGACGTCACCATCAGGTATAAACTGCTCACAGTTGTGTGTGTTTCCAAGGTGTGTCTTGTATCCATCCCAAACAATGATCACTTTAGTTACACTGTAAACATTCTCCATCACAAGTGAAAGTACATTCAAGCCCTTACTTAAAGGGGACCTATCATGCAAAATGCACTTTGTGATGTCTTTTATACAGTGGGGCAAAAAGTATTTAGTCAGCCACCAATTGTGCAAGTTCTCCCACTTAAAAAGATGAGAGAGGCCTGTCATTTTTATCCTAGATATACCTCAACTATGAGAGACAGAATGAGAAAACAAAATCCAGAAAATCGCACTGTCTGATTTTTAAAGAATTTATTTGCAAATTATGGTGGAAAATAAGTATTTGGTCAATAACAAAAGTTCCTCTCAATACTTTGTTATATACCCTTTGTTGGCAATGACAGAGGTCAAACGTTTTCTGTAAGTCTTCACAAGGTTTTCACACACTGTTGCTAGTGTTTTGGCCCATTCCTCCATGCAGATCTCCTCTAGAGCAGTGATGTTTTGGGGCTGTCGCTGGGCAATACGGACTTTCAACTCCCTCCAAAGATTTCCTATGGGGTTGAGATCTGGAGACTGGCTAGGCCACTCAAAATCTCACGATACATGGCCCCATTAATTCTTTCCTTTACACGGATCAGTCGTCCTGGTCCCTTTGCAGAAAAACAGCCCCAAAGCATGATGTTCCCACCCCCATGTTTCACAGTAGGTATGGTGTTCTTTGGATGCAACTCAGCATTCTTTCTCCTCCAAACACGTCTAGTTGAGTTTTTACCAAAAAGTTACATCTGGCACTGCAGGATTTGAGTCCCTGGCGGCGTAGTGTGTTACTGATGGTAGCCTTTGTTACTTTGGTCCCAGCTCTCTGCAGGTCATTGACTAGGTCCCCCCGTGTGGTTCTGGGATTTTTGCTCACCGTTCTTGTGATAATTTTGACCCCACGGGGTGAGATCTTGCGTGGAGCCCCAGATCGAGGGAGATTATCAGTTGTCTTGTATGTCTTCCATTTTCTAATAATTGCTCCCACAGTTGATTTCTTCACACCAAGTTGCTTACCTAATGCAGATTCAGTCTTCCCAGCCTGGTGCAGGTCTACCATTTTGTTTCTGGTGTCCTTTGACAGTTCTTTGGTCTTGGCCATAGTGGAGTTTGGAGTGTGACTGTTTGAGGTTGTGGACAGGTGTCTTTTATACTGATAACGAGTTCAAACAGGTGCCATTAATACAGTTAACAAGTGTAGGACAGAGGAGGCTCTTAAAGAAGAAGTTACAGGTCTCTGAGAGCCAGAAATCTTGTTTGTTTGTAGGTGACCAAATACCTATTTTACCGAGGAATTTACCAATTAATTCATTAAAAATCCTACAATGTGATTTCCTGGATTCTTTCCCCCCATTCTGTCTCTCATAGTTGAAGTGTACCTAGGATGAAAATGACAGTCCTCTCTCATCTTTTTAAGTGGGAGAACTTGCACAATTGGTGGCTGACTAAATACTTTTTTGCCCCACTGTACATAAATATGTGTCCCCGGTGTGTCGGGGAACTCACGCAGCGTCAGCAGAAACAATGCCTGACGTGTTTTGGACGTAATCTCGTCTTTGTTTACATTAGCAAGCCGAGCTAACCTGTACTGTAGAGCACATATGTTTAAAAAGCAGGAAATAAAAAAAGAACTCACCTTGTGATAAACCCGCAAGAGAAAAAGCATTTGAGCTCCATACTGTTTCAGAGATAATCCTTGATGTGGTTTAGAACAGGATGGCGTTTTATCACAGCAGAATTTAACTTTATCTCCAGTAGAATTCTGATCAGGCATTAGCTCCGCCTCCTCTTCTTTCTTTTTTTTCAAGCTAAGGACCCAAGATCCGCATTTCTCTAACAGGGCTGTAAAAGAGGGGTTTGAGCAGTATGAGGCATGGCTATAATGGGTGATCTGTTTGGTATTTTGAAAAAAAAACTTCACAGACATGTTTTGTATAGGTATGGCCCTACAATATATTTTTCAAATATAGCATGATAGGTCCACTTTAAGTAAAAGTGTTATGAGCGTAATGAACTTAAAGTATAAACAGTACTAGTCTAGTCATCCCTATCACATTTTATTATTTAATAATGTTTCTGGAATAATTCATCCTGCCTTAATGTGTGTGTTGCATTTGACTGCTGTAGATGTTTAAGGTTGCGCCCATTTTAAATGCTTTATATACTGTTTGGAATTATAATATACAGCTATGCATCCTGTTCTATAACTTCATACATTTTTTAAGAGTTGTTGTACTTCATGTATGTACCACATAAGTAGTAGTACCAATGCCGCTTTCGTCTCATTAGTATGCATAAAAAAGTGACTGGTGACATGCCCCCGATTATGCAAATGAGCTAAGTCCCGCCTCCCATTGGTCGAGATCCTTTGATCTGAGCTAAGTCCCGCCTCCCATTGTTCGAGACCCTTTGATGTGAGGGGGTGAGGTGTTATAACGGGTAGGTGTGAAAAGCCCCCCTGTGGAGTGCTTTTGTTGTCTAATCATTTGATGTATTGATTAAGGCAGTCTCTTTGAAGTTATGTTGTCTGGCCCCTGTCCCCTCACCCCTTTGTTGTCTAAGCCTTTGATGTGTTGATTAGGTAGTCTCTTTGAAGTTATGCTGTCTGTTCCCTGTCCCCTCAGGGTTATCTAATCTAATTAGCCTTTGATGTTTTGCCCTTTGATGTGGTGTGTTATAAGCCTTTGATGTTAATCTAGGTGTCTCTATGAGTGAGACGGTCTAGCCCCCCGCCCCCTCCAGCCCAGGCCTCTGCCCCCTTTCTCCACCCCCTTCCTCTGGCTATGAGGCTGGCAGATTGTGGGGGGTGGAATTAGATGAAAATAGAAATATGCTCAAAACTAAATAAAAGACAGTAATTTCCACTTACCAAGTCACCTTTCAAAAAGAAAAAATGACCAAGAGATGCCTGTGACAACTTACCGCCATCCGTTCGGAGAGCCAGCCAAGAAACGAATGCCGCAGCTGCGCGGGGGTCAGACGCCTACAGCCAGAGATCTGTGCACAAACTTATCTCGTGCCCTCTTTTGGTCATGCGCGTTCATGTGTACTGGAGGAAGGGCTCTGTGAGGAAGTGGCAGATTTTTCCCAGTTGTGTATTTTCTAATTCTAGCTCACTCGAGCTGGTTTCTCCAAAATGACCTCCCCCTACCTTTAAGAACAATTAACACACACACACACACACACACAAACACACACACACACACACACACACACACACACACACACACACACACACACACACACACACACACACACACACGTTGGAGTTGGCCTTTGATGTGAGGGTTTGAGATAAGCCTGGGATGTTAATCTATATGTTGATTAAGACACTCTCTGTGAGGTGAGAAGCGAGGGGATGGAGTTAGTTTTTAAAAAAGACGCTCAAACTAAATAAAACAGCCATTAATTTTCACTCACTAAGACACCTAAAAACGTTATTGTCCTCTCTAGATTACATTCAGGGTTTGTTTTAAATGATTTGTGCTTGCTAATGATGTTTCTTTTCAAGTTGTTGTGAAACTGTTAACTACAAGGAAGTATCTGTTTTGCAAAGAGGTTATTCATACTCATTTAGTTTGTATGGATTGTGAACTAATGTGTAATTACTTTATTAACTATAAGAAAGTCTCTCTGAAGAGGGAACTAATAAATATCCTATTCCTCCCATGATCTTTGTCTTTTTATAATTACTTCACACAACTATAAGGAAGCCCAATATGAAGTTATGTGAGGGTGCAATATTAGAATTTTGCTGTATGCAACAAAAAAGGTTTGACTGGTGAAGACTCTCACTTTTACAGAGGGCTCCTCATGTTTCTTTTTAAGTTTTTGTGAAACTGTTAACCACAAGGAAGTATATGTTTGCAAAGAGGGTATTCATATTCATTTAAAAATATCTTATTTAGGTTTTTAATAGTGATACCTAAGGATATTCTCTTTAGTTGTATGTATTGTGAACTAATGTGTAATTACTTTATTAACTATAAGAAAGTCTCTCTGAAGAGGGAAATCATAATTTAAAATATCCTATTGCCCCCATGATCTTGTCTGTTTTATAATTACTTCACACAACTATAAGGAAGCCCAATAGGAAGTTATGTGAGGGTGTAATATTAGAATTGTTGCTGTATGCAACAAAAAAAAGGTTTGACTGGTAAAGACTCTCACTTTTACAGAGAGCTCCGCCACCCCCTCAACATAACAAGTCCTGCCCTCCTCACCAGATCATTTAAAAGTAAGGGGGTGGAAATAGATGAAAAAAGAAATACACTCAAACTAAATAACAAGCCAGTCATTTACACTCACCAAGCCACCTTTCAAAAAAGAAAAATGGCCAAGAGACGCCTGTGACAACTTACCGCCATCAGTCCGGAGCGCCAGTCAAGAAACGAATGCAGCATCTGTGCCGGGTTCAGACGCCTCCAGCCGAAGAACTTCATGAAGAATGGACTCTGAAAAATGGCAATGTTTGGGGTTATGTATTCAACTATATGGCGAATGAACTGCATTTCTACAATCTGAAGAATGGAGAAACTGTTGGACCCCGCAGTGTTAAAGCGACACTGACCTCAACAGATTGGGCTGTGTTAACTCTGGTGTCTTCCAGAGATCTTCATGCAACCATTGTATCGGAAGAAGTAGTGCATCAAGAAACCATAGTGGAACCAGCGGTGTACAAGATATTTGCAAAGAAAAGCAAAGAAACGCAGACAGCATGCGAGATCAAAGAAGAGTTTTCACCGCTGCCCCTCAATGTGAAGGAAGCAGAAGAAGGAGATATCCCCCCGCCGCCAGAAGTGAGAAGAGTCCTGACAAGAACCGTATGGGAAACTAAAAGCGGACCATCGGGGCGGTGGTATTACCGCGCAAGCCGTTTGGTGACGCTGGGGAAGGACCCCTCTGATGATTTTGTTTTGGAGTATTTCAACTCTACATGCGGGGTTTTTCAGACATCCTTTCAGGTGCCTCTGACTGCTTGGCTGAAAATGATTGATGGAAAAGCTACAAAGCTTAAATAACTTTTTAAACACAGTCAGACATCGATGGACATTATACTGGTGAAAAAGACACTTTTGCAGAGGACTCCGTATCCCACTCAACATAACAAGTCACACCCTCCTCAACAGATCATTTAAAACTAAGAACCCCTCAAAGAAAAGCATTGTGTTTTCTACCTAGGTAAAAGGTCTTACGAAAATGTGTTATCTCTGTATCAAGATGATGTGTTTAAAAATGAATCTTGTGAAAAATACCAATGGTGGGAGAGACGTCATAAAGACACTCATTTTAACCACAGTGTTTGTTCTCTACAAATGTTTAAAGATTGTTACAAAATGTAAAAAATAAAAAAGGTATGGAGACAAAATTAATTCAGGTGACTCTGTCTTTATTAGGAAAACAAAAATATAATACAAATGGTTTAGGAGGTCAAATGTAACCATCTTGGACTTAATATTCAAAAACAAAATACTTTATCTGAATACATTTTCTTTTAAACGCACTTTTTGAAATTATTTATTTATTATTTCAGTGGAACAATCCAGTTTCTGTTAACATCAATGCTTTTTTCTCTTTTCTTGTGTTACTAAGATGCTTTTAGACCGACTTTGGCGTACGCAACACTTAACAACTGGTAGAATATGACGTACTTTGTAAGGGTTTTGTTTTTCTTTTAAATGGCAGGTTTTTTTTTTTTTTCTAAAAACACTTGTTCAGTTAAACAAGGTTTTTTCTTTTTCTGATAACCTTACATATTTGAGTTATTTTCTACTACCAAGATACTTTAAGATACACCTTGATGTATGCAACACTTAACAAAGGGTATAATATGAAGTACTTGGTAAGGAATGGGGTTTTTCTTTAGGGGGTGCAAAACTTTAGAACTGGGTAAAATATTCATTAATATTCATTAATGAATTGAGTTTTCTTTTCTTTTTGATTTTCAACATACTATTTGTACACAATGACTTTTTCCATATTTCTGACAAAAAAATACTTTTTGACTTTTTCCGTAAAATCTTGACAAAACTATTACTTATTCTTAATTTTGACCTATTGCTGCGTGGTTGGAAATGATAGATGAAAAAGCTACAACGCTTAAAGAACTTTTTTTAAAAACTCTCAATTCTATAAATGACTCCCCCCATTCAACGCAATACGTCCCACCCTTCACTCGGCAAATCATCTAAAACGAAGGACCCCACTAAGACGACCGTTGTAAACTAGCCATGGATCTGAGAAAAACCTAGACTCCCCCTGCGAGTTGCAGCCAGGAACAGACTCCTGGACTGCCATCATCACCACCATTCTGGACCCCCGAATCCTGCAATACTACTGCTGCTGATTTTGCTCCTTGGGCCAAGACGTCTCTGTTTGTGGACACAGTGAAATCGGTGTTGGTTGATATTGTGGAGAGGGTGATACATCGGTACAAAGAAGAAATCTGCAACGGGTGCCGAGTCAGTCACCCCGGCCAGAGGCAACACGATTTTATGAATGACATAGACTCTTATTGATAAAGACATTTTCACGGATGATTGGAGGATCCAAGGCGCTTTGGAGGCTTTTCTTCACAATCTCAAAAATTGCAGACGCCTCAAGGAGTGACTTGAAAAGATCCATGCCGAGTTGGATGGAGAAGAAGAAGACTATTAACCAGCAGTTGACTGAAGCCAGGGATTTGTTCGATACATTGACTTTTCTCTTTTAAAGTAAAATAAAAATGGGAAACTACTATGCAAAACGCTCTGTATATATTGATCACAATGTAGTCAATACCCTTTTAATAAGTGTGGTGATGAGGACGATTGAAAACAGAATCAGCAGTGACCCCTGTGTAAAAAGAACGGCTGAAGTTTGTAAACTGGAAGACATTATGGATATCGTTCCTTCTGACAGTACTATTCCGGGTCATTGGGAAACGATTATAAACGAAACATTTAAAGTGGTCCTGGAATCTTCATTTTCCGAAACATTCTGTAACATTACCGCAGAAATGAAACAAACATCAAAAGTGTATCATGTGCTCTCACTGTATGCTCTGTTTGTAGATGTGATGCATATTTGTGTCGAAAACAGCATACACATGAATATTTTGACTGAAGTGAAAAAACTCCACCATGATATTTCCAGTAATCAGGGGAATTCTAAGCTGGACACGATCCTGGGGATGTTACAATCAGTATAACTATTGATTTTTGTGTGTGAAAAAATAAAAAATGTAAATAGGACATTTTTAAAAAAATTAAAAAAGTGTTTTTTACATTTAAAAACTGTTGTCTTCATTATAGCAAGGGAGAGCTTTTAAATACAAAAGTGTATTTTTCAGTAACTTTCTGAGAGAATTAAGCACAAATCTGTCAAATGTTCAAAACAGCCTTGTTTTCACTGAAATAGCCTCAAAATGACAAACGGTCGTTAAGAGTCAGATGCTTGACGAAATCTACTCAGAGTGCGTTCATGGTAGTGGTCAGCTTTTTTAAACACAAAAGTGTATCTTCCAGTATCTTTTTGAGAGAATTAAACATAAATCTGTCAAATGTTTAAAACAGCCTTGTTTCACTGAAATCGCCTCAAAATCACAAACTGCCATTAAGAGTCAGAATCTTAACGAAATCTACTCAGAGTACTTTCTACAGATGACTCCTCCCACTCAACGCAATAAGTCCCACCCCACTCAGCAAATCATATAAAACTAAGGACCCCACTAAGACGACCGTTGAAAACTAGCCATGGATCTGAGAAAAACCAAGTCTGATGTAGCCTCTCCTTATTATCACCAGGATAACGGATATGGGCTTAATGACTGGATGTTACAAAGTAGGGGAGAGGATGTTCCCGAAGAAGAGCTCTCCTCATATCCATGTAAGGTCTTTAGGACAAAAGAGGACCATGATAACATGACATATGAAGAATATCTTTCTTTAAAAGATGGTATTATAGATAACCTTTATAGAAACAGTATATCTCATACCACTCGCCAAGATCGCAAACGACAATAGTAGTATTAAGGATACTGTTTCAATCACATTAGTATGCATAAAAAGTGACAGGTGACACGCCCCAAATTATGCAAATGAGCTAAGTCCCGCCTCCCCTCGCCTCCCATTGGTCGAGAGCCTTTTATCAGAGCTATGTCCCGCCTCCCATTGTTTGAGACCCTTTGATGTGAGGGGTGATGTGTTATAACGGGTAGGTGTAAAAAGCCCCCCTGTGTAGTGCCTTTGTTGTCTAATTCTTTGATGTGTGCGATTAAGGTAGTCTCTTTGAAGTTATGCTGTCTTGTCCCTCAGGGGGTTATCTAATCTAATTAGCCTTTGATGTTTTGCCCTTTGATGTGGTATGTTATAAGCCTGTGATGTTAATCTAGGTATTTTTATGAGTGAGACATGTTTTGTTGTCTAATTCTTTGATGTGTCGATTAAGGTAGTCTCTTTGAAGTTATGCTGTCTGGTCCGCTCAGGGTTATCTAATCTAATTAGCCTTGGATGTTTCGCCCTTTGGTGTGGTATTGTTATGATGTTAATCTAAGTATCTCTGTGAGTGAGTCAGCCTACCCCCCGCCCCCCCCCCCCCTCCCTGCCCAGGCCTCTCCCCCCTTTCTCCACCCCTTCCTCCGGCAAGGAGATTGTGGGAGGTGGAATTAGATGAAAATAGAAATATGCTCAAACTAAATAAAAGACAGTAATTCCACTTACCAAGTCACCTTTCAAAAAGAAAAGTGACCAAGAGATCCCTGTGACAACGTAGCATTCGGAGAGCCAAGAAACGAATGCTGGTCAGACGTCTACAGCCAGAGATCTGTGCACTAACTTATCTCGCGCCCTCTTTTGGTCAAGCAGGCTGCTCCCCCCCACCTCTAAGAACAATTAACACACACACACACACACACACACAACACACACACACACACCACACACACACACACACACACACACACACACAGATGTTTACTTTGTCCTTTTGATGTGGGGGGTTTGAGATAAGACACCCCTGGTTAAGACACCCCTCTGTGAGGTGAGAAGCGAGAGGATGAAGTTAATTTGTTAAGACGCTCAAACAAAATAAAACAGCCATTATTTTTCACTCACTAAGACACCTAAAAACGTTATTGTCCTCTCTAGATTTGATCCAGGGTTTTGTAGTAGTATTTACCATGGTATATAACTTAGACTAAGTTAACTATCTAAACACTCAGAGTCCTTTACCTCACCTGAGCTTATCCAGAGCTTGACTGACACACAGAGACCAATCAAGGGCTTTGATTTATGATCTGTATGACAGTGGCCATGTCGGCAGGCCACATCATGTAGACAGCCAGTCACCCTGTGTGAGGCAGGCCCACATGTGTGCAGCATTGCGTTTAAAATAAATTAAAAAAAACTAAATGGGTCGCGAAATATACTTGGGCGGCCGTTAATATACTGGGCGGCCCATCCCAAGTAAAGTCTATGTGTGGGAAATCCTGGAATATCAGATACAATTAGCATCTAACCAGAAGTGTGAATGAAGCAGTGAACTGCAGTATATTTGATATACATCCAATATATAAAAGGTTATGTTAATATTGATCAGCTGGTCAGAAACTTGACTCCATAGGAAATATAAAAAGATATATGTTGAGCGTGATCATAACTTTCCAATAGCACAAAGTTGCAGATCCGCTGTTGCAGGTTTAGCCATTCAGTCAGCCAGGTGTAAAATATGCATTTATTATCACCTTTTCTATTTGGCCAACTAGTGATAATTAAATGATACCCTATTTATTTAACTATGTTTTTCTCTGCTAACAATGCTTTACTTAAAACTGTAAATATATGGGATGATAAGGTCGTTCCTATATCTAAACACCTTGGTGATAATCATACAAATCCTTCAACAAAACAGGTCTTTCTGCCGAAGCGTTTACAAATGAATGAGAGTATATAATCCGCCAGCAGTGACATTTTGTGGGTATCTTTATCCTTACTCACAGTTTCTGCCATCAGCTCAAAACTGAGAGCAAATAATAATGGACTAAGACCGTAAAGAAACCAGAAGAGATTCACAATTAAGAAGCTGGAAGGACTTCAACAATCAACTTCGACTGATTCATTATCAAAATAGTTGATGAATAATGAAATAATTGACAACCAGTCGATTCATCTCGCAGCCCTAAGACCGTAGCTCGGCTGCTGCCCTTACACGACCCAAAGATCTCTGAGCTGCTGCGTCTCATCTTGTAGAACAGAGGACTCTTTTTTAAGTAAATACATTATAGGGTTAAAATAAGATATATATGTGGTGGAATTAGCTTAAAACAGCCACCTTACACTTTTTAGTTGTCCTCTCTAAATTAGATGTAAGGGTTTTTTAAATGATTAGTGTTAATTAAGGGCTATTGTTATTTTGGTGTATATGGGGATAGGAGTTCAACTTTTAAAAATTGCACAGGATCATTCTAAGAAGAGTGTGAGGGCTAATGAGCCAGCACCATACGTCCTCTATGCATTTTGTTGACCTGTGTCTGATCTTGAAAAACTCTGGTAAGTACTTTCTTTATTTTATTTTATAATATCATGTAATTATTAAATGTTGTTTTTTTGGTAGGGGTTAAACTAGTATATTATGTGGATAGTATATTATTAGATACTTAAAAATGTTGTGTTTTTTCTGTTTACAGTAGAGACCCTGTGTGCTGAAATCTACTCAAACAGAGTACTTCATGGTAGCGGTCAGCTTTTAAACACAAAAGTGTATCTTTCAGTAACTTTCTCAGAGAATGTAAGCATAAATCTGTCAATTGTTCAAAACAGCCTTCACTGGAATAACCTCAAAATCACAAACTGGCTGAAACTATACAGTGAATTGGAGAAATTACAGCACAGAGTTTTCTACCACGACACAGATAGTATAATCTATGTGACAAGACAGGGGCAGTCTCCAGTACTTTCATGATAGTGGTCAGCTTTTTTAAATACAAAGTATTTCTTTCAGTAACTTTTTGAGAAAATTAAACATAAATCAGTCAAATGATCAAAACAGCCTTTATTTGCTTAGCCTAGGTAAAAGGTCTTACGAAAATGTGTTATCTCTGTATCAAGATGATGTGTTTAAAAATGAATCTTGTGAAAAATACCAACGCTGTGAGAGACGTCATAAAGACACTAATTTTAACCACAGTGTTTGTTCTCTACAAATGTTTAAAGATTGTTACAAAATGTAAAAAATAAAAAAGGTATGGAGACAAAATTAATTCAGGTGACTCTGTCTTTATTAGGAAAACAAAAATATAATACAAATGGTTTTAGAGGTCAAATGTAACCATCTTGGACTTAATATTCAAAACAAAATACTTTATCTGAATACATTTTCTTTTAAACGCACTTTTCGAAATTATTTATTTATTATTTCAGTGGAACAATCCAGTTTCTGTTATCATCAATGCTTTTTTCTCTTTTCTTGTGTTACTAAGATACTTTTAGACCCACTTTGGCGTGTGCAACACTTAACAACTGGTAGAATATGAAATACTTTGTAAGAATTTTGTTTTTGTTTTTAAATGGCGGTTTTTTTTTTTTGTAAAAACACTTGTTCAGTTAAACAAGGTTGTTTCTTTTTCTGATAACCTTACATATTTTAGTTATTTTCTACTACCAAGATACTTTAAGATACACCTTGATGTACGCAACACTTAACAAGGGGTTTAATATGAAGTATTGATAAGGAATGGGGTTTTTCTTTAGGGGGTGCAAAACTTTAGAACTAGGTAAAATATTCATTAATTGTAATGAATTGAGTTTTCTTTTTCTTTTTTTGATTTTCAACATACTATTTGTACACAATGACTTTTTCCATATTTCTGACAAAACTATACTTTTTGACTTTTTCCGTAAAATCTTGACAAAACTATTACTTATTCTTAATTTTGACCTATTGCTGCGTGGTTGGAAATGATAGATGAAAAAGCTACAATGCTTAAAGAACTTTTTTTAAAAACTCTCAATTCTATAAATGACTCCCCCCATTCAACGCAATAAGTCCCACCCTCCACTCGGCAAATCATCTAAAACGAAGGACTCCACTAAGACGACCGTTGTAAACTAGCCATGGATCTGAGAAAAACCAAGACTCCCCCCCCGCGAGTTGCAGCCAGGAACAGACTCCTGGACTACCATCATCACCACCATTCTGGACCCCCGAATCCTGCAATACTACTGCTGCTGATTTTGCTCCTTGGGCCAAGACGTCTCTGTTTGTGGACACAGTGAAATCGGTGTTGGTTGATATTGTGGAGAGGGTGATACATCGGTACAGAGAAGAAATCTGCAACGGGTGTCGAGTCAGTCACCCCGGCCAGAGGCAACACGATTTTATGAATGACATGTCCGATTTCTACCTCAGAAACAATTACAATGCGTTAATGAAAAGACTCTGGCTCACCGACTTCATTACTGAGATCGACCAGACTCTTATTGATAAAGACATTTTCACGGATGATTGGAGGATCCAAGGCGCTTCGGAGGCTTTTCTTCACAATCTCAAAAATTGCAGACGCCTCAAGGAGAGACTTGAAAAGATCCATGCCGAGTTGGATGGAGAAGAAGAAGACTATTAACCAGCAGTTGACTGAAGCCAGGGATTTGTTCGATACATTGACTTTTCTCTTTTAAAGTAAAATAAAAATGGGAAACTACTATGCAAAATGCTCTGTATATATTGATCACAATATAGTCAATATCCTTTTAATAAGTGTGGTGATGAGGACGATTGAAAACAGAATGAGTAGTGACCCCTGTGTAAAAAGAACGGCTGAAGTTTGTAAACTGGAAGACATTATGGATATCGTTCGTTCTAGCAGTACTATTCCGGGTCATTGGGAAACGATTATAAACGAAACATTTAAAGTGGTCCTGGAATCTTCATTTTCCGAAACATTCTGTAACATTACCGCAGAAATGAAACAAACATCAAAAGTGTATCATGTGCTCTCACTGTATGCTCTGTTTGTAGATGTGATGCATCTTTGTGTCGAAAACAGCATACACATGAATATTCTGACTGAAGTGAAAAAACTCCACCATGATATTTCCAGTAATATGGGGAATTCTAAGCTGGAGACGGTCCTGGGGATGTTACAATCAGTATAACTATTGATTTTTGTGTGTGTGAAAAAATAAAAAATGTGTTTTTTACATTTAAAAAACTGTTGTATTCATTATAGCAAGGGGAGTGTGTCTGATACATGTGTATTACAGTCCTTCACATGCACTGGTGTATTCATTATAACAAGGGGAGGATAATAGGGAAGATGTAGGATAAATGTGTACTGAAACGTGCGTATTATACACCCACAGAAATGCAGAAACACGGAAACACACAGAAACACAGAAACACAGACACAAAGAAAACACTAGTATGGTTTTTGTGTTTTCAGTGTTTTCTGGGTGTGTGTGTGTGTGTGTGTGTGTGTGTGTGTGTGTCTGTACACACAAAGCACAAATCATTTAAAACAAACCCTGAATCAAATCTAGAGAGGACCATTATGAGTCAGATGCTTGACAAAATCTACTAAAACAAAGTACTTCATGGTAGTGGTCAGCTTTTATACACAAAAGTGTATCTTTTCAGTAACTTTCTCAGAGAATTTAAGCATAAATCTGTCAAATGTTCAAAACAGCCTTGTTTCACTGAAATAGCCTCAAAATCACAAAATGCCATTAAGAGTCAGATGCTTTACGAAATCTAATAAAACAGAGTACTTTCATGGTAGTGGTCTGCTTTTAAAAAGAAAAGTGTATCTTTCGGTAACATTTCTGAGAGAATTAAGCATAAATCTGTCAAATGTGCAAAGCAGCCTTCACTGAAATAGCCTCAAATTCACAAAATGCCATTAAGAGTGGGAATCCTAACGAAATCTACTCAGAGTACTTCATGGTAGTGGTCAGTTTTTAGATACAAAAGTGTATCTTTCAGTAACCTTTTCGAGAGAATTAAACATAAATCTGTCAAATGTTCAAAACAGCCTTTAATGAAATAGCCTCAAAATCACAAACTGGCTGAAACTGTACAGTGAATTGGAGAAATTACAGCAAAGAGTTTTCTACTACGACACAGATAGTATAATCTATGTGACAAGACAGGGGGGAGACTCCACTGCCCATGGAGGTTTTATCTGGGGGATCCCTAAAAGTTATGTTTACCAGACCAAACATTTTTAAAAAAAGGTTGGGATGCGTTTTGTGTAACCCCTTTCACACGCATCCCAACCTTTTTTTTAAAAATGTTTGGTCTGGTAAGCATAACTTTTAGGGATCCCCCAGATAAAACCTCCATCTAAAAACTGACCACTACCATGAAGTACTCTGAGTAGATTTCGTTAGGATTCCCACTCTTAATGGCATTTTGTGAATTTGAGGCTATTTCAGTGAAGGCTGCTTTGCACATTTGACAGATTTATGCTTAATTCTCTCAGAAATGTTACCGAAAGATACACTTTTCTTTTTAAAAGCAGACCACTACCATGAAAGTACTCTGTTTTATTAGATTTCGTAAAGCATCTGACTCTTAATGGCATTTTGTGATTTTGAGGCTATTTCAGTGAAACAAGGCTGTTTTGAACATTTGACAGATTTATGCTTAAATTCTCTGAGAAAGTTACTGAAAAGATACACTTTTGTGTATAAAAGCTGACCACTACCATGAAGTACTTTGTTTTAGTAGATTTTGTCAAGCATCTGACTCATAATGGTCCTCTCTAGATTTGATTCAGGGTTTGTTTTAAATGATTTGTGCTTTGTGTGTACAGACACACACACACACACACACACTCAGAAAACACTGAAAACACAAAAACCATACTAGTGTTTTCTTTGTGTCTGTGTTTCTGTGTTTCTGTGTGTTTCCGTGTTTCTGCGTTTCTGTGGGTGTATAATACGCACGTTTCAGTACACATTTATCCTACATCTTCCCTGTTATCCTCCCCTTGTTATAATGAATACACCAGTGCATGTGAAGGACTGTACTACACATGTATCAGACACACTCCCCTTGCTATAATGAAGACAACAGTTTTTTAAATGTAAAAAACACATTTTTTATTTTTTCACACACACAAAAATCAATAGTTATACTGATTGTAACATCCCCAGGACCGTCTCCAGCTTAGAATTCCCCATATTACTGGAAATATCATGGTGGAGTTTTTTCACTTCAGTCAGAATATTCATGTGTATGCTGTTTTCGACACAAAGATGCATCACATCTACAAACAGAGCATACAGTGAGAGCACATGATACACTTTTGATGTTTGTTTCATTTCTGCGGTAATGTTACAGAATGTTTCGGAAAATGAAGATTCCAGGACCACTTTAAATGTTTCGTTTATAATCGTTTCCCAATGACCCGGAATAGTACTGCCAGAACGAACGATATCCATAATGTCTTCCAGTTTACAAACTTCAGCCGTTCTTTTTACACAGGGGTCACTACTCATTCTGTTTTCAATCGTCCTCATCACCACACTTATTAAAAGGGTATTGACTATATTGTGATCAATATATACAGAGCATTTTGCATAGTAGTTTCCCATTTTTATTTTACTTTAAAAGAGAAAAGTCAATGTATCGAACAAATCCCTGGCTTCAGTCAACTGCTGGTTAATAGTCTTCTTCTTCTCCATCCAACTCGGCATGGATCTTTTCAAGTCTCTCCTTGAGGCGTCTGCAATTTTTGAGATTGTGAAGAAAAGCCTCCGAAGCGCCTTGGATCCTCCAATCATCCGTGAAAATGTCTTTATCAATAAGAGTCTGGTCGATCTCAGTAATGAAGTCGGTGAGCCAGAGTCTTTTCATTAACGCATTGTAATTGTTTCTGAGGTAGAAATCGGACATGTCATTCATAAAATCGTGTTGCCTCTGGCCGGGGTGACTGACTCGACACCCGTTGCAGATTTCTTCTCTGTACCGATGTATCACCCTCTCCACAATATCAACCAACACCGATTTCACTGTGTCCACAAACAGAGACGTCTTGGCCAAGGAGCAAAATCAGCAGCAGTAGTATTGCAGGATTCGGGGGTCCAGAATGGTGGTGATGATGGTAGTCCAGGAGTCTGTTCCTGGCTGCAACTCGCGGGGGGGAGTCTTGGTTTTTCTCAGATCCATGGCTAGTTTACAACGGTCGTCTTAGTGGAGTCCTTCGTTTTAGATGATTTGCCGAGTGGAGGGTGGGACTTATTGCGTTGAATGGGGGGAGTCATTTATAGAATTGAGAGTTTTTAAAAAAAGTTCTTTAAGCATTGTAGCTTTTTCATCTATCATTTCCAACCACGCAGCAATAGGTCAAAATTAAGAATAAGTAATAGTTTTGTCAAGATTTTACGGAAAAAGTCAAAAAGTATAGTTTTGTCAGAAATATGGAAAAAGTCATTGTGTACAAATAGTATGTTGAAAATCAAAAAAAGAAAAAGAAAACTCAATTCATTACAATTAATGAATATTTTACCCAGTTCTAAAGTGTTGCACCCCCTAAAGAAAAACCCCATTCCTTACCAATACTTCATATTAAACCCCTTGTTAAGTGTTGCGTACATCAAGGTGTATCTTAAAGTATCTTGGTAGTAGAAAATAACTAAAATATGTAAGGTTATCAGAAAAAGAAAAAACCTTGTTTAACTGAACAAGTGTTTTTACAAAAAAAAAAAACGCCATTTAAAAACAAAAACAAAATCCTTACAAAGTATTTCATATTCTACCAGTTGTTAAGTGTTGCACATGCCAAAGTGGGTCTAAAAGGATCTTAGTAACACAAGAAAAGAGAAAAAAGCATTGATGATAACAGAAACTGGATTGTTCCACTGAAATAATAAATAAATAATTTCGAAAAGTGCGTTTAAAAGAAAATGTATTCA
The DNA here is from genome assembly GCA_902827135.1 of Harpagifer antarcticus. Lineage (NCBI taxonomy): Eukaryota > Metazoa > Chordata > Actinopteri > Perciformes > Harpagiferidae > Harpagifer > Harpagifer antarcticus. The sequence goes on along the minus strand of CADEHL010001091.1, from coordinate 681,444 downwards.
GATAAAGTATTTTGTTTTGAATATTAAGTCCAAGATGGTTACATTTGACCTCTTAAACCATTTGTATTCTATTTTTGTTTTCCTAATAAAGACAGAGTCACCTGAATTAATTTTGTCTCCATACCTTTTTTATTTTTTACATTTTGTAACAATCTTTAAACATTTGTAGAGAACAAACACTGTGGTTAAAATGAGTGTCTTTATGACGTCTCTCACAGCGTTGGTATTTTTCACAAGATTCATTTTTAAACACATCATCTTGATACAGAGATAACACATTTTCGTAAGACCTTTTACCTAGGCTAAGCAAATAAAGGCTGTTTTGATCATTTGACTGATTTATGTTTAATTTTCTCAAAAAGTTACTGAAAGATACACTTTGTATTTAAAAAAGCTGACCACTATCATGAAAGTACTGGAGACTGCCCCTGTCTTGTCACATAGATTATACTATCTGTGTCGTGGTAGAAAACTCTGTGCTGTAATTTCTCCAATTTACTGTATAGTTTCAGCCAGTTTGTGATTTTGAGGTTATTCCAGTGAAGGCTGTTTTGAACAATTGACAGATTTATGCTTACATTCTCTGAGAAAGTTACTGAAGATACACTTTTGTGTTTAAAAGCTGACCGCTACCATGAAGTACTCTGTTTGAGTAGATTTCAGCACACAGGGTCTCTACTGTAAACAGAAAAAACACAACATTTTTAAGTATCTAATAATATACTATCCACATAATATACTAGTTTAACCCCTACCAAAAAAACAACATTTAATAATTACATGATATTATAAAATAAAATAAAGAAAGTACTTACCAGAGTTTTTCAAGATCAGACACAGGTCAACAAAATGCATAGAGGACGTATGGTGCTGGCTCATTAGCCCTCACACTCTTCTTAGAATGATCCTGTGCAATTTTTAAAAGTTGAACTCCTATCCCCATATACACCAAAATAACAATAGCCCTTAATTAACACTAATCATTTAAAAAACCCTTACATCTAATTTAGAGAGGACAACTAAAAAGTGTAAGGTGGCTGTTTTAAGCTAATTCCACCACATATATATCTTATTTTAACCCTATAATGTATTTACTTAAAAAAGAGTCCTCTGTTCTACAAGATGAGACGCAGCAGCTCAGAGATCTTTGGGTCGTGTAAGGACAGCAGCCGAGCTACGGTCTTAGGGCTGCGAGATGAATCGACTGGTTGTCAATTATTTCATTATTCATCAACTATTTTGACAATGAATCAGTCGAAGTTGATTGTTGAAGTCCTTCCAGCTTCTTAATTGTGAATCTCTTCTGGTTTCTTTACGGTCTTAGTCCATTATTATTTGCTCTCAGTTTTGAGCTGATGGCAGAAACTGTGAGTAAGGATAAAGATACCCACAAAATGTCACTGCTGGCGGATTATATACTCTCATTCATTTGTAAACGCTTCGGCAGAAAGACCTGTTTTGTTGAAGGATTTGTATGATTATCACCAAGGTGTTTAGATATAGGAACGACCTTATCATCCCATATATTTACAGTTTTAAGTAAAGCATTGTTAGCAGAGAAAAACATAGTTAAATAAATAGGGTATCATTTAATTATCACTAGTTGGCCAAATAGAAAAGGTGATAATAAATGCATATTTTACACCTGGCTGACTGAATGGCTAAACCTGCAACAGCGGATCTGCAACTTTGTGCTATTGGAAAGTTATGATCACGCTCAACATATATCTTTTTATATTTTCCTATGGAGTCAAGTTTCTGACCAGCTGATCAATATTAACATAACCTTTTATATATTGGATGTATATCAAATATACTGCAGTTCACTGCTTCATTCACACTTCTGGTTAGATGCTAATTGTATCTGATATTCCAGGATTTCCCACACATAGACTTTACTTGGGATGGGCCGCCCAGTATATTAACGGCCGCCCAAGTATATTTCGCGACCCATTTAGTTTTTTTTAATTTATTTTAAACGCAATGCTGCACACATGTGGGCCTGCCTCACACAGGGTGACTGGCTGTCTACATGATGTGGCCTGCCGACATGGCCACTGTCATACAGATCATAAATCAAAGCCCTTGATTGGTCTCTGTGTGTCAGTCAAGCTCTGGATAAGCTCAGGGTGAGGTAAAGGACTCTGAGTGTTTAGATAGTTTAGGCTGACTCACTCACAGAGATACTTAGATTAACATCATAACAATACCACACCAAAGGGCGAAACATCCAAGGCTAATTAGATTAGATAACCCTGAGCGGACCAGACAGCATAACTTCAAAGAGACTACCTTAATCGACACATCAAAGAATTAGACAACAAAACATGTCTCACTCATAAAAATACCTAGATTAACATCACAGGCTTATAACATACCACATCAAAGGGCAAAACATCAAAGGCTAATTAGATTAGATAACCCCCTGAGGGACCAGACAGCATAACTTCAAAGAGACTACCTTAATCGCACACATCAAAGAATTAGACAACAAAGGCACTACACAGGGGGGCTTTTCACACCTACCCGTTATAACACATCACCCCTCACATCAAAGGGTCTCAAACAATGGGAGGCGGGACATAGCTCTGATAAAAGGCTCTCGACCAATGGGAGGCGAGGGGAGGGCGGGACTTAGCTCATTTGCATAATTGGGGGCGTGTCACCTGTCACTTTTTATGCATACTAATGTGATTGAAACAGTATCCTTAATACTACTGACAATTACCAGAAAAGAAAAGCAAAAGTAAAGAAAACCGAAGAAAAAAGCAAAATGAAAAGGAGAAGAAAAATGAAAAGCAGATGCAGAATGCGAATGAAAAGAAAAGGGGTAAAAGGACGGAAAACGAAAATGACAAAAAGAAGAAAGGTGAAAAGAAAAAGGAACAAAGTGAAGAAATGTCAACTAGAGGATGGTGTTGTAGAGCCATTACGGGATCAAAATAGTCTTACAGATCATCTACCGCTAACCGACTGCTGCGAATGTGTTGAGCAAATACCAAAAGCAATGGCAGAGCTTTGCTTCAATATAATGAGAGAAAACGCGCGATACTGTGGAATTGCCCTAATTGGCGACAGTGCCAGAATATGTATTAAAAGACTGTTGGAGGATCTCTATTCTAGTATCGGTTGTCATTACATCGAAGGATACGCCAAAACGTGTGACGACATAGACAAAGCTTTTGAAGACAATTATATGGTACCTGCCCTTACAGCTAAACAAATCCTACGCCAGGTATTCAACAGACCACAAGAAGCACAAGAAGCACAAGAAGCACAAGAAGCCCCAGAAAGGATTACATTCAGAGCTAATAATGGTGAAACCGAAGAAGAAGCAAAGCAGATTATAATCGTTGCGGTGAAAGGATAGAGAATTTGCATGTGATGTTAATGCATTTATCTGATATAAGAAATGCATTCGTATACTTCCAAGAGACTCCTAAACATCTACTTGGGCCGTTTGAATTGAACGATAAACCGATCACTGTAAATGAAACGCGGAGAGAAGCAGCAGTGCAAATCGTTAAGTCTATTACCTTGTGTGCACTACGACATTAACTTGGTAAAATGTAATGTGTTTTTATTAGGGCTGTCAAGTTAACTCGTTAATAACGCGTTAACGCAAAAACTAATTATTTTAACGCGATTAACGCATGTGTATTTTTATCCTCGGCCGCCCCGTAGTTTCAGAGAGCATCAAGTTTAAAATACATTCTACAAGCTGATGCTGACAGCCCCGCTCCTGCCGCCCGCTTGTGGCAGACCCGGCAGACCATACTTCCACGCTCACCGGCAGGCACCGACTGGCCATCGGGAGGGTGTGTGTATGTGTGGCACGAGCGAGCGAGGCATACCTTACGTGTATTGCTGTTGTTAGCATCTGGTGCTAGCTAACAGTTTTTAACTGCGCTAATGGATATAAGGAGCTGTTTCAATGAAAACAGAGGAATGACATTTCGCCGAGCACTTGACTTTATGCAGGCAGCCAGACAGCGGTACATTGTACGAACAGTCAGCACACTAAGCATGGATAGTGCGCGCAACATGATTGCAGCGTCCAGGCAGCTCCCGTTCGAGCATATGCCTTGAGTTGCACATAGCTCCAACGATCCATCACAGTGTCTCTCTCCGTACACACACACACACACACACACCACACACACCACACACACACACACACACACACACACACACACACACACCACACACACACACACACACACACACACACACACACACACACACACACACACACACACACACACACACACACACACAGTATTGTATTATTGAATGAGAGGTTCCAGGTTGAATTGAGGCGAATATTTGTAATGTTCAGAGGTTTTTGTGTTTAATATTCATGAGAATATTTGTCATTGTTCAAATGATAATAAACACACATATAAAGCATATTTGTCCACTCATATGTTGATAAGAGTATTACAAACTTGAAAAATATCCTTCTAAGGTACATTAGAACAGATAAAAATGTGCGATTAATTTGCGATTAATCGCGATTAAATATTTTAATCGACTGACAGCCCTAGTTTTTATGAAAATGTGTTGAATGATGCGTTTCAATTAAACAACCATAACAAAAATGAAAATGTGTTTTATTTTTACTTTCATATATAGTAATAGTATTGTAAACGAAACATTTAAAGTGTATCATGTGCTCTCATTGTACGCTCTGTTTTTAGATGGAATGCATCTTTGTGTTCTGGCACTGTCGCCAATTAGGGCAATTCCACAGTATCGTGCGTTTTCTCTCATTATATTGAAGCAAAGCTCTGCCATTGCTTTTGGTATTTGCTCAACACATTCGCAGCAGTCGGTTAGCGGTAGATGATCTATAAGATTATTATAATAATAATAATAATGGATTCAATTTATAAAGCACTACATATCTGATGTCAGATCCCAAAGTGCTACAAGTAGTCAACAAGAACAGTAGAAATAAACATGACACAACACGTAGAATTAAGAAAAAAGCAATACAAAAATAAAAAATAAATAAAAGGGATATACAAGGGTCTAGGCAAAGGCTCTTTTGAAGAGAAGGGTCTTGAGGCCTTTTTTAAAAGCCTCCACGGTCTGTGGTGCTCTCATTTGGTCGGGGAGAGCATTCCACAGACTGGGAGCAGCCGAGCAGAAGGCCCGGTCTCCCATAGTACGGAGCTTAGTCCTGGGGGGTTTGAGGAAGGTTGGAGTTGCTGGAGCGGGTGGTCCGTAAGGAGGTATGGGGGGTGAGGAGTTCCTTGAGGTAGGGAGGGGCAGTTCCATGGACACACTGGTGGGTGAGGACGGAGACCTTGAATTCAATCCTTAGTTTCACGGGTAGCCAGTGTAGTGCTTTAAGGATGTGGGTGATGTGATCATACTTGCGCACTCTCATCAGGATCCTAGCAGCGCTGTTCTGAATGTATTGTAGCTTCTGGATGCTTTTGTTAGGGATCCCGATGAGGAGTGCATTGCAGTAGTCCAGCCTGGAGGAGACAAAGGCATGGACCAGCTTTTCAGCGTCAGACAGAGTGAGTGTGGGGCGGAGTTTGGCGATGTTCCTGAGGTGGTAAAAGGAGTTCTTGCACAGCTGTTTAATGTGGGCCTCAAAGGTCAGATGGGCGTCCATTTTAACACCCAGGTTGGTGACTATTGAGGAGAGGGTAATGTCCTGGCCGGAGAAGGTGATGGTGGTGATGGTGGATGACCGAACCTGGTGTGGGGTGCCAACTATAATTGCTTCGGTCTGGCGCTGTTGAGTTTCATGAAGTTTTGCTTCATCCCACGCCTGTATCTCCTCCAGGCAGGCAGTGAGTGTGGGTGAAGGCAGGGCTGCAGAGGAGGTAGGGTGATCCTGAGGTACAGTTGGGTGTCATCAGCGTAGCAGTGGAATGATACTCCATGTCGGCTGATGATAGAGCCAAGGGGGAGCATGTAGAGTGTGAAGAGGGTGGGGGCGAGAACTGATCCTTGAGGGACACCACAGGTGACGTTGTGGGTACCCGACTCTGCCTCGCCCAACGAGACATACTCTGTTCTCCCGGTGAGGTATGATCTGAACCAGTCAAGGGGAGAGTCAGAGAGTCCGATGGTGGAGTGCAGACGAGGGAGGAGGATGCCGTGATCGACGGTGTCGAAAGCTGCAGTGAGATCGAGGAGGATGAGGAGAGGAGGGAGAGCCAGCATCAGCCGTCATCAGCAGGTCGTTGGTGACCCTGACCAGGGCAGTTTCTGTGCTGTGGCCTGAGGCGGAAACCAGACTGGAACTTCTCAAATAGATTGTTGGAGTTTAGGTGGTCATGGAGCTGAGCAGCAACTACTTTTTCCCAGCACCTTTGATAGAAAAGGAAGGTTGGAAATGGGTCTGTAGTTGGCCAGGACTCCCGGGTCAAGGGAGGGTTTTTTGAGACGAGGTTTGATGACAGCGGTTTTTTAGGGCAGAGGGGACATGGCCAGCCTGGAGTGAGAGGTTTACGATCTTAGTGATCATGGGGCTCATGGTACCGATGTACGATTTTACAAGAGCTGAAGGAAAGGGGGTCCAGGACACAGGTGGAGGGCTTCATCCTCCTAACGATGCCATCCACCTCTCGCTGGGAGATGTCCGAGAAACAGCGAAGAGGCTGGGTTGTCCCAGGCTGTGGGTCAGCAGTTGTAACTGGAGGTTGCAGAGGGGCTAGAGAGGAGGGAGCGGATGGTAGCAACTTTGTTATTGAAGAAGGCGGCGAAGTCGCTACACTGCTTGTTAGTGGAGTCGGAGTGTAGAGGGACTTTGGGGTTTGAGGAGGTGGTTTATGGTGGAGAAGAGTTGCTTGGAGTTTCCAGTACTGTGTTGATAAGGGAGGAGTAGTATTGGGACCGTGCATCTCTGAGGGACTGTGCATAGGCCTTCTGGTGTTCACGATAGGCTAACCGGGAACAGTGAGTCCTGAGGCCTTGAGCCGCCGCTCAAGGACACGCCCAGCTGTCTTCATTCTCCGCAGTTCGCCGGTGTACCAAGGGGGCTGAGCGGCGAGAAGGTGACCATCTGGTTTTGAGGGGGGCGTGCAGATCAAGGAGACTGTTTAAGGGACTGGTTGTAATAAGCAACTGACTCATTTACTGATGAGAAGTTGGCGGAAGATAGATGCGGAGGTCAGAGTCATGGTGTCCGGGTTGATGTTCTCAGGTTCCTGAAGCGGATTTGGCGTTTGGGCATGCTGAGTGGGCATTGGAAAGCGAGCTCCATAGAGATGGTCTTGTGGTCAGACACCCCCAAGTCATACACTAGCAGATGGCTGATGGGGGCGGAGTTTGTGATGACCAGGGTCGAGCGTGTGGCCCTTGGCGTGTGTGGGGACATTAACATGCTGTGTCAGATTGAGGCAGTCCAGAAGTAGCAGAAACTCAGTGGCAAAGTGGCAGGAGGGGGAGTCAACGTGAATATTAAAATCTCCAAGTATGATAATATTGGCAGAGGGTGTGCATAGCGTAGTGAGAAGGTCGTAGTATCTCTGGATGAAAGCTGAGTTGGGTTTGGGTGGCCGGTAGATCAGAAGTATTGTCAGGCGAAGGGGGGTTTAATTTAAATGCAAGGCATTCAAAGAGGACAATACAGGCAGGGGCAGGAGTGACAGTTCCAATTCCTTTCGGTAGATAACAGCTAGGCCTCCACCACGACCAGTGCTGCGGGCTTTCTCCAAGTAGCTGTAGCTAGGAGGCATGCTTCATTGAGGGTGGAGTAAACCTCTGGCTGATGCCAGGTTTCAGTGAGGCAACATGAGGTCACATTTTCTCATTGGTGATGTGGTCATGAATGAAGGATGCTTTATTACTGAGGGATTGTGTATTCAGAAGTTCTATTTTGGCTTTGGAAGATGTGGTGAATCTCTGTAGGGGCCGGAGTAGGCTGTAATCCACTCCACGTTTTCCAGACTCCTTCGTGTGTGGCGGTCTCGCGATGCTCTCCGTGTATTCATGCAGCGGTCTCGCGATGTTTCTGGCGTGATTTGACCCCGCCATGAACGGGCTCTGATGACTCGTCAGATGTGCGACACGACGGCAGACAGAGTGGATGGATGGAATATCTGCAACTCCGTGCTGGGAATATACAGTTTGTCTTTTTTCTTTGGCTTCGGTGGATATAGCGAGGCCGACGAAGAAGTCCAAGTTGTTTAATGACTGAGGTGCTGGTTGGAGCGTTGGAGTGGTTGAAACTCAGGAGTTGGGGAATAGAAAACCTCAACAATGTCAACAGAGTCGGAGCGCCGAAGAAGTTTGGTGACGGTGCTTAGCAGCGAGGGCTAACAGCAACGAGACAGCTGGAAGGCCTATCCCGATAGTATACCTCACGTCTGGGAGTGAAACAGAGGATGGGAGAGAGGCAAGCAGTCAGCCGGAGATAGTCGGCGAATTTGGGCGATACAGCAGGTGAGTCCCGACAGTCGTCAGGTCCAAAACCGTCAATAATCACGAGGTTTAAGATATAAAAGCACTTAAACAACTCAAAGTTTAGTCATATAACTTAAAAGCAGATAAACTAGCTTAAAAGCAGATAGAAACTCTGAGGCATAGGAGAAGCGGCGAACAACAAGCGCCAGCGTCTCTCCTGTGAGCTGCAGAGAAAGATGATCCGGTAATGGCTCTACAACACCATCGTCTAGTTGACATGTCTTCACTTTGTTCCTTTTTCTTTTCACCTTCCTTCTTTTTGTCTTTTTCGTTTTCCGTCCTTTTACCCCTTTTCTTTTCATTCGCATTCTGCGTCTGCTTTTCATTTTTCTTCTCCTTTCATTTTGCTTTTTCTTCTGCTTTTTCTTTTTCTTGGTTTTCTTTACTTTTTCTTTTCTTTTCTGCTAATTGTCGTTTGCGATCTTGGCGAGTGGTATGAGATATACTGTTTCTATAAAGGTTATCTATAATACCATCTTTTAAAGAAAGATATTCTTATGTCATGTTATCATGGTCCTAAAGACCTTACATGGATATGATATAGAGGAGAGCTCTTCTTCGGGAACATCCTCTCCCCTACTTTGTAGTATCGTACCGACCGGCCTAATAAAGGTGGTGGCGTTGCCATTTATGTTAAGAATAAGTTCAGTGTAACCACATTAGTTTCCAAATCGATCAGTAAGCAATTTGAATTTTTAGCCAAAAATATAGAAGTGGCAAGCGGTGTGAATGCGCCTAAGAGTGACTTGAAAAGATCCATGCCGAGTTGGATGGAGAAGAAGAAGACTATTACCAGCAGTTGACTGAAGCCAGGATTTGTTCGATACATTGACTTTTCTCTTTTTAAAGTAAAATAAAAATGGGAAACTACTATGCAAAACGCTCTGTATTATTGATCACAATGTAGTCAATACCTTTTAATAAGTGTGGTGATGAGGACGATTGAAAACAGAATGAGTAGTGACCCCTGTGTAAAAAGAACGGCTGAAGTTTGTAAACTGGAAGACATTATGGATATCGTTCGTTCTAGCAGTACTATTCCGGGTCATTGGGAAACGATTATAAACGAAACATTTAAAGTGGTCCTGGAATCTTCATTTCCGAAACATTCTGTACATTACCGCAGAAATGAAACAAACATCAAAAGTGTATCATGTGCTCTCACTGTATGCTCTGTTGTAGATGTGATGCATCTTTGTGTCGAAAACAGCATACACATGAATATTCTGACTGAAGTGAAAAAACTCCACCATGATATTTCCAGTAATATGGGGGAATTCTAAGCTGGAGACGGTCCTGGGGATGTTTACAATCAGTATAACTATTGATTTTTGTGTGTGTGAAAAATAAAAAATGTGTTTTTTACATTTAAAAAACTGTTGTATTCATTATAGCAAGGGTGTGTCTGATACATGTGTATTACAGTCCTTCACATGCACTGGTGTATTCATTATAACAAGGGGAGGATAATAGGGAAGATGTAGGATAAATGTGTACTGAAACGTGCGTATTAACACCCACAGAAATGCAGAAACACGGAAACACACAGAAACACAAAACACAGACACAAAGAAAACACTAGTATGGTTTTTGTGTTTTCTGTGTTTCTGTGTGTGTGTGTGTGTGTGTGTGTGTGTGTGTGTGTCTGTACACACAAAGCACACAATCATTTAAAACAAACCCTGAATCAAATCTAGAGAGGACCATTATGAGTCAGATGCTTGACAAAATCTACTAAAACAAAGTACTTCATGGTAGTGGTCAGCTTTTATACACAAAAGTGTATCTTTTCAGTAACTTTCTCAGAGAATTTAAGCATAAATCTGTCAAATGTTCAAAACAGCCTTGTTTCACTGAAATAGCCTCAAAATCACAAAATGCCATTAAGAGTCAGATGCTTTACGAAATCTAATAAAACAGAGTACTTTCATGGTAGTGGTCTGCTTTTAAAAAGAAAAGTGTATCTTTCGGTAACATTTCTGAGAGAATTAAGCATAAATCTGTCAAATGTGCAAAGCAGCCTTCACTGAAATAGCCTCAAATTCACAAAATGCCATTAAGAGTGGGAATCCTAACGAAATCTACTCAGAGTACTTCCTGGTAGTGGTCAGTTTTAGATACAAAAGTGTATCTTTCAGTAACCTTTTCGAGAGAATTAAACATAAATCTGTCAAATGTTCAAAACAGCCTTTAATGAAATAGCCTCAAAATCACAAACTGGCTGAAACTGTACAGTGAATTGGAGAAATTACAGCAAAGAGTTTTCTACTACGACACAGATAGTATAATCTATGTGACAAGACAAGGGGGGAGACTCCACTGCCCATGGAGGTTTTATCTGGGGGATCCCTAAAAGTTATGTTTACCAGACCAAACATTTTAAAAAAAGGTTGGGATGCGTTTTGTGTAACCCCCTTTCACACGCATCACAACCTTTTTTTTAAAAATGTTTGGTCTGGTAAGCATAACTTTTAGGGATCCCCCAGATAAAACCTCCATCTAAAAACTGACCACTACATGAAGTACTCTGAGTAGATTTCGTTAGGATTCCCACTCTTAATGGCATTTTGTGAATTTGAGGCTATTTCAGTGAAGGCTGCTTTGCACATTTGACAGATTTATGCTTAATTCTCTCAGAAATGTTTACCGAAAGATACACTTTTTCTTTTTAAAAGCAGACCACTACCATGAAAGTACTCTGTTTTATTAGATTTCGTAAAGCATCTGACTCTTAATGGCATTTTGTGATTTTGAGGCTATTTCAGTGAAACAAGGCTGTTTTGAACATTTGACAGATTTATGCTTAAATTCTCTGAGAAAGTTACTGAAAAGATACACTTTTGTGTATAAAAGCTGACCACTACCATGAAGTACTTTGTTTAGTAGATTTTGTCAAGCATCTGACTCATAATGGTCCTCTCTAGATTTGATTCAGGGTTTGTTTTAAATGATTTGTGCTTTGTGTGTACAGACACACACACACACACACACACTCAGAAAACACTGAAAACACAAAAACCATACTAGTGTTTTCTTTGTGTCTGTGTTTCTGTGTTTCTGTGTGTTTCCGTGTTTCTGCGTTTCTGTGGGTGTATAATACGCACGTTTCAGTACACATTTATCCTACATCTTCCCTGTTATCCTCCCCTTGTTATAATGAATACACCAGTGCATGTGAAGGACTGTACTACACATGTATCAGACACACTCCCCTTGCTATAATGAAGACAACAGTTTTTTAAATGTAAAAAACACATTTTTTATTTTTCACACACACACAAAAATCAATAGTTATACTGATTGTAACATCCCCAGGACCGTCTCCAGCTTAGAATTCCCCATATTACTGGAAATATCATGGTGGAGTTTTTTCACTTCAGTCAGAATATTCATGTGTATGCTGTTTTCGACACAAAGATGCATCACATCTACAAACAGAGCATACAGTGAGAGCACATGATACACTTTTGATGTTCGTTTCATTTCTGCGGTAATGTTACAGAATGTTTCGGAAAAATGAAGATTCCAGGACCACTTTAAATGTTTCGTTTATAATCGTTTCCCAATGACCCGGGAATAGTACTGCCAGAACGAACGATATCCATAATGTCTTCCAGTTTACAAACTTCAGCCGTTCTTTTTACACAGGGGTCACTACTCATTCTGTTTTCAATCGTCCTCATCACCACACTTATTAAAAGGGTATTGACTATATTGTGATCAATATATACAGAGCATTTTGCATAGTAGTTTCCCATTTTTATTTTACTTTAAAAGAGAAAAGTCAATGTATCGAACAAATCCCTGGCTTCAGTCAACTGCTGGTTAATAGTCTTCTTCTTCTCCATCCAACTCGGCATGGATCTTTTCAAGTCTCATCCTTGAGGCGTCTGCAATTTTTGAGATTGTGAAGAAAAGCCTCCGAAGCGCCTTGGATCCTCCAATCATCCGTGAAAATGTCTTTATCAATAAGAGTCTGGTCGATCTCAGTAATGAAGTCGGTGAGCCAGAGTCTTTTCATTAACGCATTGTAATTGTTTCTGAGGTAGAAATCGGACATGTCATTCATAAAATCGTGTTGCCTCTGGCCGGGGGTGACTGACTCGACACCCGTTGCAGATTTTCTTCTCTGTACCGATGTATCACCCTCTCCACAATATCAAACCAACACCGATTTCACTGTGTCCACAAACAGAGACGTCTTGGCCCAAGGAGCAAAATCAGCAGCAGTAGTATTGCAGGATTCGGGGGTCCAGAATGGTGGTGATGATGGTAGTCCAGGAGTCTGTTCCTGGCTGCAACTCGCGGGGGGGAGTCTTGGTTTTTCTCAGATCCATGGCTAGTTTACAACGGTCGTCTTAGTGGAGTCCTTCGTTTTAGATGATTTGCCGAGTGGAGGGTGGGACTTATTGCGTTGAATGGGGGGGAGTCATTTATAGAATTGAGAGTTTTAAAAAAAAGTTTCTTTAAGCATTGTAGCTTTTTCATCTATCATTTCCAACCCACGCAGCAATAGGTCAAAATTAAGAATAAGTAATAGTTTTGTCAAGATTTTACGGAAAAAGTCAAAAAGTATAGTTTTGTCAGAAATATGGAAAAAGTCATTGTGTACAAATAGTATGTTGAAAATCAAAAAAAGAAAAAGAAAACTCAATTCATTACAATTAATGAATATTTTACCCAGTTCTAAAGTGTTGCACCCCCTAAAGAAAAACCCCATTCCTTACAATACTTCATATTAAACCCCTTGTTAAGTGTTGCGTACATCAAGGTGTATCTTAAAGTATCTTGGTAGTAGAAAATAACTAAAATATGTAAGGTTATCAGAAAAAGAAAAACCTTGTTTAACTGAACAAGTGTTTTACAAAAAAAAAAACCGCCATTTAAAAACAAAAACAAAATCCTTACAAAGTATTTCATATTCTACCAGTTGTTAAGTGTTGCACATGCCAAAGTGGGTCTAAAAGGATCTTAGTAACACAAGAAAGAGAAAAAAGCATTGATGTAACAGAAACTGGATTGTTCCACTGAAATAATAAATAAATAATTCGAAAAGTGCGTTTAAAAGAAAATGTATTCAGATAAAGTATTTTGTTTTGAATATTAAGTCCAAGATGGTTACATTTGACCTCTTAAACCATTTGTATTCTATTTTTGTTTTCCTAATAAAGACAGAGTCACCTGAATTAATTTTGTCTCCATACCTTTTTTATTTTTTACATTTTGTAACAATCTTTAAACATTTGTAGAGAACAAACACTGTGGTTAAAATGAGTGTCTTATGACGTCTCTCACAGCGTTGGTATTTTCACAAGATTCATTTTTAAACACATCATCTTGATACAGAGATAACACATTTTCGTAAGACCTTTTACCTACGGCTAAGCAAATAAAGGCTGTTTTGATCATTTGACTGATTTATGTTTAATTTTCTCAAAAAGTTACCTGAAAGATACACTTGTATTTAAAAAAGCTGACCACTATCATGAAAGTACTGGAGACTGCCCCTGTCTTGTCACATAGATTATACTATCTGTGTCGTGGTAGAAAACTCTGTGCTGTAATTTCTCCAATTTACTGTATAGTTTTCAGCCAGTTTGTGATTTTGAGGTTATTCCAGTGAAGGCTGTTTTGAACAATTGACAGATTTATGCTTACATTCTCTGAGAAAGTTACTGAAAGATACACTTTTGTGTTTAAAAGCTGACCGCTACCATGAAGTACTCTGTTTGAGTAGATTTCAGCACACAGGGTCTCTACTGTAAACAGAAAAAACACAACATTTTTAAGTATCTAATAATATACTATCCACATAATATACTAGTTTAACCCCTACCAAAAAAACAACATTTAATAATTACATGATATTATAAAATAAAATAAAGAAAGTACTTACCAGAGTTTTTCAAGATCAGACACAGGTCAACAAAATGCATAGAGGACGTATGGTGCTGGCTCATTAGCCCTCACACTCTTCTTAGAATGATCCTGTGCAATTTTTAAAAGTTGAACTCCTATCCCCATATACACCAAAATAACAATAGCCCTTAATTAACACTAATCATTTAAAAAACCCTTACATCTAATTTAGAGAGGACAACTAAAAAGTGTAAGGTGGCTGTTTTAAGCTAATTCCACCACATATATATCTTATTTTAACCCTATAATGTATTTACTTAAAAAAGAGTCCTCTGTTCTACAAGATGAGACGCAGCAGCTCAGAGATCTTTGGGTCGTGTAAGGACAGCAGCCGAGCTACGGTCTTAGGGCTGCGAGATGAATCGACTGGTTGTCAATTATTTCATTATTCATCAACTATTTTGACAATGAATCAGTCGAAGTTGATTGTTGAAGTCCTTCCAGCTTCTTAATTGTGAATCTCTTCTGGTTTCTTTACGGTCTTAGTCCATTATTATTTGCTCTCAGTTTTGAGCTGATGGCAGAAACTGTGAGTAAGGATAAAGATACCCACAAAATGTCACTGCTGGCGGATTATATACTCTCATTCATTTGTAAACGCTTCGGCAGAAAGACCTGTTTTGTTGAAGGATTTGTATGATTATCACCAAGGTGTTTAGATATAGGAACGACCTTATCATCCCATATATTTACAGTTTTAAGTAAAGCATTGTTAGCAGAGAAAAACATAGTTAAATAAATAGGGTATCATTTAATTATCACTAGTTGGCCAAATAGAAAAGGTGATAATAAATGCATATTTACACCTGGCTGACTGAATGGCTAAACCTGCAACAGCGGATCTGCAACTTTGTGCTATTGGAAAGTTATGATCACGCTCAACATATATCTTTTATATTTCCTATGGAGTCAAGTTTCTGACCAGCTGATCAATATTAACATAACCTTTTATATATTGGATGTATATCAAATATACTGCAGTTCACTGCTTCATTCACACTTCTGGTTAGATGCTAATTGTATCTGATATTCCAGGATTTCCCACACATAGACTTTACTTGGGATGGGCCGCCCAGTATATTAACGGCCGCCCAAGTATATTTCGCGACCCATTTAGTTTTTTTTAATTTATTTTAAACGCAATGCTGCACACATGTGGGCCTGCCTCACACAGGGTGACTGGCTGTCTACATGATGTGGCCTGCCGACATGGCCACTGTCATACAGATCATAAATCAAAGCCCTTGATTGGTCTCTGTGTGTCAGTCAAGCTCTGGATAAGCTCAGGTGAGGTAAAGGACTCTGAGTGTTTAGATAGTTTAGGCTGACTCACTCACAGAGATACTTAGATTAACATCATAACAATACCACACCAAAGGGCGAAACATCCAAGGCTAATTAGATTAGATAACCCTGAGCGGACCAGACAGCATAACTTCAAAGAGACTACCTTAATCGACACATCAAAGAATTAGACAACAAAACATGTCTCACTCATAAAAATACCTAGATTAACATCACAGGCTTATAACATACCACATCAAAGGGCAAAACATCAAAGGCTAATTAGATTAGATAACCCCCTGAGGGACCAGACAGCATAACTTCAAAGAGACTACCTTAATCGCACACATCAAAGAATTAGACAACAAAGGCACTACACAGGGGGGCTTTTCACACCTACCCGTTATAACACATCACCCCTCACATCAAAGGGTCTCAAACAATGGGAGGCGGGACATAGCTCTGATAAAAGGCTCTCGACCAATGGGAGGCGAGGGGAGGCGGGACTTAGCTCATTTGCATAATTGGGGGCGTGTCACCTGTCACTTTTTATGCATACTAATGTGATTGAAACAGTATCCTTAATACTACTGACAATTACCAGAAAAGAAAAGCAAAAGTAAAGAAAACCGAAGAAAAAGCAAAATGAAAAGGAGAAGAAAAATGAAAAGCAGATGCAGAATGCGAATGAAAAGAAAAGGGGTAAAAGGACGGAAAACGAAAATGACAAAAAGAAGAAAGGTGAAAAGAAAAAGGAACAAAGTGAAGAAATGTCAACTAGAGGATGGTGTTGTAGAGCCATTACGGGATCAAAATAGTCTTACAGATCATCTACCGCTAACCGACTGCTGCGAATGTGTTGAGCAAATACCAAAAGCAATGGCAGAGCTTTGCTTCAATATAATGAGAGAAAACGCGCGATACTGTGGAATTGCCCTAATTGGCGACAGTGCCAGAATATGTATTAAAAGACTGTTGGAGGATCTCTATTCTAGTATCGGTTGTCATTACATCGAAGGATACGCCAAAACGTGTGACGACATAGACAAAGCTTTTGAAGACAATTATATGGTACCTGCCCTTACAGCTAAACAAATCCTACGCCAGGTATTCAACAGACCACAAGAAGCACAAGAAGCACAAGAAGCACAAGAAGCCCCAGAAAGGATTACATTCAGAGCTAATAATGGTGAAACCGAAGAAGAAGCAAAGCAGATTATAATCGTTGCGGGTGAAAGGATAGAGAATTTGCATGTGATGTTAATGCATTTATCTGATATAAGAAATGCATTCGTATACTTCCAAGAGACTCCTAAACATCTACTTGGGCCGTTTGAATTGAACGATAAACCGATCACTGTAAATGAAACGCGGAGAGAAGCAGCAGTGCAAATCGTTAAGTCTATTACCTTGTGTGCACTACGACATTAACTTGGTAAAATGTAATGTGTTTTTATTAGGGCTGTCAAGTTAACTCGTTAATAACGCGTTAACGCAAAAACTAATTATTTTAACGCGATTAACGCATGTGTATTTTTATCCTCGGCCGCCCCGTAGTTTCAGAGAGCATCAAGTTTAAAATACATTCTACAAGCTGATGCTGACAGCCCCGCTCCTGCCGCCCGCTTGTGGCAGACCCGGCAGACCATACTTCCACGCTCACCGGCAGGCACCGACTGGCCATCGGGAGGGTGTGTGTATGTGTGGCACGAGCGAGCGAGGCATACCTTACGTGTATTGCTGTTGTTAGCATCTGGTGCTAGCTAACTGCGCTAATGGATATAAGGAGCTGTTTCAATGAAAACAGAGGAATGACATTTCGCCGAGCACTTGACTTTATGCAGGCAGCCAGACAGCGGTACATTGTACGAACAGTCAGCACACTAAGCATGGATAGTGCGCGCAACATGATTGCAGCGTCCAGGCAGCTCCCGTTCGAGCATATGCCTTGAGTTGCACATAGCTCCAACGATCCATCACAGTGTCTCTCTCCGTACACACACACACACACACACACACACACACACACACACACACACACACACACACACACACACACACACACACACACACACACACACACACACACACACACACACACACACACACACACACACACACACACACACACACACACACACAGTATTGTATTATTGAATGAGAGAGGTTCCAGGTTGAATTGAGGCGAATATTTGTAATGTTCAGAGGTTTTTGTGTTTAATATTCATGAGAATATTTGTCATTGTTCAAATGATAATAAACACACATATAAAGCATATTTGTCCACTCATATGTTGATAAGAGTATTACAAACTTGAAAAATATCCTTCTAAGGTACATTTAGAACAGATAAAAAATGTGCGATTAATTTGCGATTAATCGCGATTAAATATTTTAATCGACTGACAGCCCTAGTTTTTATGAAAATGTGTTGAATGATGCGTTTTCAATTAAACAACCATAACAAAAATGAAAATGTGTTTTATTTTTACTTTCATATATAGTAATAGTATTGTAAACGAAACATTTAAAGTGTATCATGTGCTCTCATTGTACGCTCTGTTTTTAGATGGAATGCATCTTTGTGTTCTGGCACTGTCGCCAATTAGGGCAATTCCACAGTATCGTGCGTTTTCTCTCATTATATTGAAGCAAAGCTCTGCCATTGCTTTTGGTATTTGCTCAACACATTCGCAGCAGTCGGTTAGCGGTAGATGATCTATAAGATTATTATAATAATAATAATAATGGATTCAATTTATAAAGCACTACATATCTGATGTCAGATCCCAAAGTGCTACAAGTAGTCAACAAGAACAGTAGAAATAAACATGACACAACACGGTAGAATTAAGAAAAAAGCAATACAAAAATAAAAAATAAATAAAAGGGATATACAAGGGTCTAGGCAAAGGCTCTTTTGAAGAGAAGGGTCTTGAGGCCTTTTTTAAAAGCCTCCACGGTCTGTGGTGCTCTCATTTGGTCGGGGAGAGCATTCCACAGACTGGGAGCAGCCGAGCAGAAGGCCCGGTCTCCCATAGTACGGAGCTTAGTCCTGGGGGGTTTGAGGAAGTTGGAGTTGCTGGAGCGGGTGGTCCGTAAGGAGGTATGGGGGGTGAGGAGTTCCTTGAGGTAGGGAGGGGGCAGTTCCATGGACACACTGGTGGGTGAGGACGGAGACCTTGAATTCAATCCTTAGTTTCACGGGTAGCCAGTGTAGTGCTTTAAGGATGTGGGTGATGTGATCATACTTGCGCACTCTCATCAGGATCCTAGCAGCGCTGTTCTGAATGTATTGTAGCTTCTGGATGCTTTTGTTAGGGATCCCGATGAGGAGTGCATTGCAGTAGTCCAGCCTGGAGGAGACAAAGGCATGGACCAGCTTTTCAGCGTCAGACAGAGTGAGTGTGGGGCGGAGTTTGGCGATGTTCCTGAGGTGGTAAAAGGAGTTCTTGCACAGCTGTTTAATGTGGGCCTCAAAGGTCAGATGGGCGTCCATTTTAACACCCAGGTTGGTGACTATTGAGGAGAGGGTAATGTCCTGGCCGGAGAAGGTGATGGTGGTGATGGTGGATGACCGAACCTGGTGTGGGGTGCCAACTATAATTGCTTCGGTCTTGGCGCTGTTGAGTTTCATGAAGTTTTGCTTCATCCACGCCTGTATCTCCTCCAGGCAGGCAGTGAGTGTGGGTGAAGGCAGGGCTGCAGAGGAGGTAGGGTTGATCCTGAGGTACAGTTGGGTGTCATCAGCGTAGCAGTGGAATGATACTCCATGTCGGCTGATGATAGAGCCAAGGGGGAGCATGTAGAGTGTGAAGAGGGTGGGGCCGAGAACTGATCCTTGAGGGACACCACAGGTGACGTTGTGGGTACCCGACTCTGCCTCGCCCAACGAGACATACTCTGTTCTCCCGGTGAGGTATGATCTGAACCAGTCAAGGGGAGAGTCAGAGAGTCCGATGGTGGAGTGCAGACGATGGAGGAGGATGCCGTGATCGACGGTGTCGAAAGCTGCAGTGAGATCGAGGAGGATGAGGAGAGAGGGAGAGCCAGCATCAGCCGTCATCAGCAGGTCGTTGGTGACCCTGACCAGGGCAGTTTCTGTGCTGTGGCCTGAGCGGAAACCAGACTGGAACTTCTCAAATAGATTGTTGGAGTTTAGGTGGTCATGGAGCTGAGCAGCAACTACTTTTTCCAGCACCTTTGATAGAAAAGGAAGGTTGGAAATGGGTCTGTAGTTGGCCAGGACTCCCGGGTCAAGGGAGGGTTTTTTGAGACGAGGTTTGATGACAGCGGTTTTTAGGGCAGAGGGGACATGGCCAGCCTGGAGTGAGAGGTTTACGATCTTAGTGATCATGGGGCTCATGGTACCGATGTACGATTTTACAAGAGCTGAAGGAAAGGGGTCCAGGACACAGGTGGAGGGCTTCATCCTCCTAACGATGCCATCCACCTCTCGCTGGGAGATGTCCGAGAAACAGCGAAGAGGCTGGGTTGTCCCAGGCTGTGGGTCAGCAGTTGTAACTGGAGGTGCAGAGGGGCTAGAGAGGAGGGAGCGGATGGTAGCAACTTTGTTATTGAAGAAGGCGGCGAAGTCGCTACACTGCTTGTTAGTGGAGTCGGAGTGTAGAGGACTTTGGGGTTTGAGGAGGTGGTTTATGGTGGAGAAGAGTTGCTTGGAGTTTCCAGTACTGTTGTTGATAAGGGAGGAGTAGTATTGGGACCGTGCATCTCTGAGGGACTGTGCATAGGCCTTCTGGTGTTCACGATAGGCTAACCGGTGAACAGTGAGTCCTGAGGCCTTGAGCCGCCGCTCAAGGACACGCCCAGCTGTCTTCATTCTCCGCAGTTCGCCGGTGTACCAAGGGGCTGAGCGCGAGAAGGTGACCATCCTGGTTTTGAGGGGGGCGTGCAGATCAAGGAGACTGTTAAGGGACTGGTTGTAATAAGCAACTGACTCATTTACTGATGAGAAGTTGGCGGAAGATAGATGCTGGAGGTCCAGAGTCATGGTGTCCGGGTTGATGTTCCTCAGGTTCCTGAAGCGGATTTGGCGTTTGGGCATGCTGAGTGGGCATTGGAAAGCGAGCTCCATAGAGATGGTCTTGTGGTCAGACACCCCCAAGTCATACACTAGCAGATTGCTGATGGGGGCGGAGTTTGTGATGACCAGGTCGAGCGTGTGGCCCTTGGCGTGTGTGGGGACATTAACATGCTGTGTCAGATTGAGGCAGTCCAGAAGTAGCAGAAACTCAGTGGCAAAGTGGCAGGAGGGGGAGTCAACGTGAATATTAAAATCTCCAAGTATGATAATATTGGCAGAGGTTGTGCATAGCGTAGTGAGAAGGTCGTGTATCTCTGGGATGAAAGCTGAGTTGGGTTTGGGTGGCCGGTAGATCAGAAGTATTGTCAGGGCGAAGGGGGGTTTACATTTAAATGCAAGGCATTCAAAAGAGGACAATACAGGCAGGGGCAGGAGTGACAGTTCCAATTCCTTTCGGTAGATAACAGCTAGGCCTCCACCACGACCAGTGCTGCGGGCTTTCTCCAAGTAGCTGTAGCTAGGAGGGCATGCTTCATTGAGGGTGGAGTAAACCTCTGGCTGATGCCAGGTTTCAGTGAGGCACATGAGGTCCATTTTCTCATTGGTGATGTGGTCATGAATGAAGGATGCTTTATTACTGAGGGATTGTGTATTCAGAAGTTCTATTTTGGCTTTGGAAGATGTGGTGAATCTCTGTAGGGGCCGGAGTAGGCTGTAATCCACTCCACGTTTTCCAGACTCCTTCGTGTGTGGCGGTCTCGCGATGCTCTCCGTGTATTCATGCAGCGGTCTCGCGATGTTTCTGGCGTGATTTGACCCCGCCATGAACGGGCTCTGATGACTCGTCAGATGTGCGACACGACGGCAGACAGAGTGGATGGATGGAATATCTGCAACTCCGTGCTGGGAATATACAGTTTGTCTTTTTCTTTGGCTTCGGTGGATATAGCGAGGCCGACGAAGAAGTCCAAGTTGTTTAATGACTGAGGTGCTGGTTGGAGCGTTGGAGTGGTTGAAACTCAGGAGTTGGGGAATAGAAAACCTCAACATGTCAACAGGTCGGGCGCCGAAGAAGTTTGGTAGCGGTGCTTAGCAGCGAGGGCTAACAGCAACGAGACAGCTGGAAGGCTATCCCGATAGTATACCTCACGTCTGGGAGTGAAACAGAGGATGGGAGAGAGGCAAGCAGTCAGCCGGAGATAGTCGGCGAATTTGGGCGATACAGCAGGTGAGTCCCGACAGTCGTCAGGTCCAAAACCGTCAATAATCACGAGGTTTAAGATATAAAAGCACTTAAACAGACTCAAAGTTTAGTCATATAACTTAAAAGCAGATAAACTAGCTTAAAAGCAGATAGAAACTCTGAGGCATAGGAGAAGCGGCGAACAACAAGCGCCAGCGTCCTCTCCTGTGAGCTGCAGAGAAAGATGATCCGGTAATGGCTCTACAACACCATCGTCTAGTTGACATGTCTTCACTTTGTTCTTTTTTCTTTTCACCTTCCTTCTTTTTGTCTTTTTCGTTTTCCGTCCTTTTACCCCTTTTCTTTTCATTCGCATTCTGCGTCTGCTTTTCATTTTTCTTCTCCTTTTCATTTTGCTTTTTCTTTTTCTTCGGTTTTCTTTACTTTTTCTTTTCTTTTCTGCTAATTGTCGTTTGCGATCTTGGCGAGTGGTATGAGATATACTGTTTCTATAAAGGTTATCTATAATACCATCTTTTAAAGAAAGATATTCTTATGTCATGTTATCATGGTCCTAAAGACCTTACATGGATATGATATAGAGGAGAGCTCTTCTTCGGGAACATCCTCTCCCCTACTTTGTAGTATCGTACCGACCGGCCTAATAAAGGTGGTGGCGTTGCCATTTATGTTAAGAATAAGTTCAGTGTAACCACATTAGTTTCCAAATCGATCAGTAAGCAATTTGAATTTTTAGCCAAAAATATAGAAGTGGCAAAGGGGCAACAGGTCATGGTAGTGAGTTGTTACAGACCCCCCTCAGCTGTCAAAGACTCCTTGTCTTCACTAGCAAATCTTTTATCACAACTAGACTACAAGGAAATAGTGCTACTTGGAGATTTTAACTGGGACTGGTTAACTGCAGTGTCAGAGGATTTAAAAAACCTTTGTATCTCTTCAAATGTTACTCAGATTGTGGACAGTCCTACTCGCCCTAACATTAAGTCCCCTAATAAATCCTCCCTAATTGATTTCATTTTAACTAATGTTCCCCATAAATATTCATCTGTGGGAGTATTTGCAAATGATCTGAGTGATCACTGTGTTGTAGCCACAATTAGGGACACTAAGGTCCAAAAGGTTAAACCTCACATTATCATTAAGAGAGACAAAAAACATATTGTGGAGCAGGGTTTTGTGCATGATCTGTTTGATTTTGATTGGGGTAAAATCGATCTGTGTGCTGATGTAGAAATCGCATGGTCTTATTTTTATCTTGGTTTTATGGAGATCATTGATAGACATGCACCCCTGCGTACATTTAGATTAAAGGGACGAGACAATCCTTGGTTTTCTGCTAATCTGTCCAGTCTCCTTCATGATAGAAACAAGGCCTGGGCAAAGGCTAGGACATCAGCCTCAGAGGTAGAATGGCTGCGTTTTAGGCAGCTAAGGAATAGCTTCACATCGCAAATCAAAAGTGCTAAATCAAAGTACTATCTGTCAGTAACCACAAAGAATCTGAATAATCCTGGAACATTTTGGAAAGCCATTAAATCATTATCCACCGGCGATATCCGTAATGAGCTACCTCTGTGCATTACCACAGCATCTGGCTCTATATCGGACAGGGCTACTATGCTAAATTGCTTTAATGAGCATTTTGTGTCCCGTGGTTCTCTATTTGATTCTGTCACTAACTCTGCTTCTGTGAACACTACAGTATGTGACTCTGAAAAACGTGTGTTGGAAAACCCTTTTAGTTTTACCCCTTTTACTATTGATGTTGTTCGTGAAGCTTTAACCAAGTTAGATCCTAAGAAACCGGCTGGCCCGGACAACGTAGAACCTTTCTTTTTAAAGATAGCTGCAGATTTTATTGTTCCACCTCTCACTACTCTTTTTAACCTCTTCCTCAGCACTACCACAATTCCATGCCTCTACTAAAAGGAGGGGAGGCCACCTTATTAAATAACTATAGGCCAATCTCTAAGTTGTCAGTTCTGGCTAAGGTTCTTGAACGCTTAATGAGTGAACAGGTAAAGGTGTTTTTATGTACAAATGACATCCTGTCTAAACATCAGTCAGGCTTCAGAAAACAACATAGCACCATCACTGCCACAATGAAAGTGGTGAATGATATGGCGAGTATTTTAGATAATAAGCAGAGTTGTGCAGCTCTATTTATTGACCTTTCAAAAGCGTTTGACACCGTCGATCATCACATTTTAAAGCAGAGGCTAGCCAGTATAGGCATGTCCAGCCATGCAGTAGGGTGGTTTGTGAACTACCTCTCTGAAAGCTCCCAATGTGTTCACTTTGATGGGCTGTCTTCCCGAGTGGTTAAACATTGCTAATGGTGTTCCCCAAGGTTCTGTTTTAGGTCCACTTTTATTCTCCATATATATCAACAGTTTAGGTGAAAATGTGGATGAAGCTACTTTACATTTTTATGCGGTTGATACCGTTATGTACTGTGCAGGTCCCTCCATTAAGGAGGCTGGTGTTAAATTACAGGCTGTTTTTAACATTATTCAGACTCAGCTCTCGGAACTAAAGCTTCTTTTAAATGTTGAGGAAAACCAAGGTAATGCTCTTTTCTAAAGCTAAAAAGACACCAGAGCCTGTTTTAGATATTGTAACTACGCAAGGAATAAAACTTGAAGTGGTTACCTGTTACAAATACCTTGGTATCTGGCTTGATGATTGTCTCACTTTTAAACTTCATGTCAATAACCTGCTTAAAAAGCTGAGGGTTAGGCTAGGTTTCTTCTACAGGAACAAGTCCTGTTTCTCGCTTGAGGCCAGGAAAAGGCTCTGAGACCTTTTTACCTGTGCTGGACTATGGTGATTTGATTTATATGAATGCACCTGCCAATTGCCTGGTCAAGTTAGATGCTGCGTATCACAGTGCACTGAGATTTGTGACTAACTGTAAAGCATTAATCCATCACTGTAACCTGTATGCAAGGGCTGGTTTGCTTTCACTAACTGTACGGAGGCTCAGTCACTGGTACATTTGTATATACAAAGCCATGTTAGGGAAACTTCCATCTTATATCTGCTCCCTGATCTCACGGAAAATTGTAAGTGGCTACTGCCTGAGATCGAATGCTGTGGTTTTATTAAATGTGCCAACTGCTAGGACTGTCTTAGGGAAGACAGCTTTTAGATGCGCAGCTCCTCTGTCTTGGAATAGTCTGCAAATTAAATGGAAACTGAACAATCTGGTGCCACTAAATGTTTTTAAAGCTCGGTTGGATGCTACTCAATCGGAAGCTATTGGTATCTGTTTATGTGGATAATTATGTAAATGATGCTGTATGATGTCCTTTTGTTGTTCTATTTATGTTTTTATGTTTCATGTGGAACTACTTGAGCAGGTCTCCCTTGAAAAAGAGATCAATGATCTCAATGGGATTTATTTGTCTAAATAAAGGTTTGAAATTAAATGAAATGTTCAAAACAGCCTTGTTTCAATGAAATAGCCTCAAAATGACAAACTGCCATTAAGAGTCAGATGCTTTACGAAATCTAATAAAACAGAGTACTTTAATGGTAGTGGTCTGCTTTTAAAAAGAAAAGTGTATCTTTCGGTAACATTTTGAGAGAATTAAACATAAATCTGTCAAATGTTCAAAACAGCCTTGTTTCACTGACATAGCCTCAAAATGACAAACTGCCAATAAGAGTCAGATGCTTGACGAAATCTCCTGACACAGAGTACTTTCATGGTAGTGGTCAGCTTTTAAACACAAAAGTGTATCTTTCGGTAACTTTCTGAGAGAATTTAAGCATAAATCTGTCAAATGTTCAAAACAGCCTTCACTGAAATAGCCTCAAAATCACAAACTGCCATTAAGAGTCAGAATCCTAACGAAATCTACTCAGAGTACTTCATGGTAGTGGTTAGCTTTTTAAAAAGAAAAGTGTATCTTTCGGTAACTTTTTGAGAGAATTAAACATAAATTTGTCAAATGTTCAAAACAGCCTTGTTTCACTGACATAGCCTCAAAATGACAAACTGCCATTAAGAGTCAGATGCTTGACGAAATCTAATAAAACAGAGTACTTTCATGGTAGTGGCCAGCTTTTTTAAAAGAAAAGTGTATCTTTCAGTAACTTTTTAAGAGAATTAAGCATAAATCTGTCAAATGTTCAAAACAGCCTTGTTTCACTGAAATAGCGTCAAAATCACAAACTGGCTGAAACTATACAGTGAATTGGAGAAATTACAGCACAAAGTTTTCTACTACGACACAGATGGTATAATCTATGTGACAAGACAGGGGCAGTATCCAGTACTTTCATGGTAGTGGTCAGCTTTTTTAAATACAAAAGTGTATCTTTCAGTAACCTTTTGAGAGAATTAAGCATAAATCTGTCAAATGTTCAAAACAGCCTTGTTTCAATGAAATAGCCTCAAAATCACAAACTGCCATTAAGAGTCAGAATCCTAACTAAATCTACCAACACAAAGTACTTCATTATCTACTTTTTCAGCTTTTAAAAAAGAAAAGTGTATCTTTCGGTAACTTTTTGAGAGAATTAAGCATACATTTGTAAGTTTCCAAAAAACTATTTTCTATTGTTTCCACCCTCTTGGACCCCCCCAAAGCCCCTTCCCCCTCCACCCTTCTGTCCAGCGACTTTGTTAACCACTTTGAAAAAAAGGTTGATGATATTCGCTCTTCTTTTTCTGACTCACCTTTACTCACCGCTGGGTCACCAGACCCTCCTTTCACCCACACACTAACCTCCTTTTCCCCTCTCTCTCCAGGTGAGGTTCTTACCCTCATTACCTCTGCCCCGCCCTACCACCTGTCCTCTGGACCCTATCCCTTCAAACCTCCTTCAGACTATCGCTCCTTATCGTTTCTCACCCATTTCATCAACACTTCTCTAACTTCTGGTCACTTTCCAAACAGTCTCAAGGAGGCAAGAGTAAACCCTCTCCTAAAGAAACCCACTCTCAACCCGTCTGATGTTATAAACTACAGGCCTGTGTCTCTCCTCCCGTTCCTGTCTAAAACACTTGAACGCGCTGTCTTTAAACAACTCTCCTGTTATCTCCATCAGAACAACCTTCTGGATCCGCACCAGTCTGGTTTCAAGGCAGGTCACTCCACAGAAACTGCCCTCTTTGCGGTCTCTGAGGAACTGCACACTGCTAAAGCAGCATCCCTGATGAAGCCATATCTAGGAGCTTATATTATTTAATAGTTATCCATTTATTCTATTGTTCTTTTTTGTTTATAGTAAATCTTCCTTTTAATTCTTATTTAAGTTTATCAAATAAGTTGTACTATGCCTCTGTTTTTGTAAAGGCAGCTTTTGGGCGCCGGGGAGGGGAGACCTGCTCATTATAAAGCTGGGAAACAGGTGGTTGTGAGCGGCGCACCCGGTAGGCTTATGGTTTTTTACCATCGGGTAAGAAGGAAGATAAAGGCTTGATGTGTGTATAATAAATTGCACTGAAACGACTTTTGCTCGGACCTTGATTCTTTTCCATGCGTAAGATTCACTGACGGGTGCCTCAGCGGCACTTTGCGTTATATTTCTTCCTTATATTTTCATGATTTTGACCGCTATATAGTAAAAAAACAGCCTCATGAATGGATACTATTTTTTTGGAAACCCTTTTTCTGTGGATGGCCCGCCGCAAAGAGGGATAAAAGGATTTCCTTATTGAAACTTCCGGGAGTCGCGTGGAAAAGAGGACAGACGCCGGCCTCGTTTTGGAAATGTTTGTACGCGAGGCAGTGCACGTGGGACTCGTGAGTAAACAAGAGGAAAACATGAATGAGTCATTCTTGTTGTGATTTAATCAATGGATGCATACGCAAATGAAGATATGAGCCAAATGTGTCAAATGTTATGGATGGAATGATTAAACTTTTCATCAAAGAAATAAGGACGTCTGTGCAAGCCAGTTTTACGCACGCTGCGGAGAACAGCATTATGGATTAACGCAGACGCAATCTGATCATAGGGATTGAATACAATTAAAAGCAACTCTCAAGTAAAAATGACTGAACCTAAAACTGCCATGGAGGCAGAGGATCTTTTAAAATCCCTCACGGCCACACGCAGAGGGAAACTTGGAGCACAAGAAAACTAAAGGAAACTAAAGCCCTGCTCACTGACGGTGGAAATGTTGATGATGTTGATGATTGCATGGATATGTTTAAAACTGCTATGGATGAATTCAATAAAGTGCATAATTCTCTCCAACAACTCTTATCTGAAGAGGAAAAGGACATTGATGTAACAGACTGGTATGAACCCAGAATTATGAACTTTAATTACTTTACAAAGGAAGTTAAAGCATGGAGAAGAGAACGTATTGCACAACTACAAGTTGATCCACTTGACAGTATCTCCAATGCCTCCAGAAGGACTACAACATCAAGGGCCTCATCTGCTGCTAAGTTAGCATCCGCAGAAACGGCAGCGCTGGAGGCTAAGTCTGCTGCTTTAAAGGACATGCATGCACTGCGACTGGAAGAAACCATTCTCAAATCAAAAATGGAAAAGGTGGAGATGGAATCACAGATTGCAGCAGCAGATGCCAACATGAGGGTACTTCTCAGCCCAAATGAGGATGATCATCTTGGGGATGCTATGAATGCTTATTTAGATGAAGAAAGTAAACTGGACAATGTGGAGCAAACGTATACAGACACTTCTACAGACCACCTCCGCAATATTGCCAAACTCTGTCCCTCTCTCACCCGCCCTGCAGCTGAGCGACTCATTCACGCCTTCATCTCCTCCCGCCTTGACTATTGCAACTCACTCCTTTACGGCATCAGCTCCACCTCTCTCAATAGACTCCAGCGTGTCCAGAACGCAGCCGCCAGACTCCTCACCCACACCAAATCATGGCATCACATCACCCCGGTCCTCAAAGAACTCCACTGGCTCCCCGTTTCACACCGCATCCACAGCCAAACTCCGGAGCTTCGGGGACAGAGCCTTCTCTGTGGCAGCCCCGAAGCTCTGGAACTCCCTCCCCAAATACCTCCGTGAGTCCCTCACCCTGTTCCAGTCCCACCTCAAAACCCACCTCTTCAACTCTGTATCCATAAGCCCCCCCCCCTCTCAATCAACTTCCTCCTGACTGCTTTTCTGTTTTGTTTCTTTATGGCTTTGTCTTTGTTTTGTTTGTCTACCCTCCCTCCCAAATGTAAAGCGTCTTTGGGTTCAAGAAAAGCGCTATAGAAAATATATTACTTATGTCTTGGAATTGATTGAAGTAGCTGCTGTACCTAAAACTCCACTACATAGAACAATTGTGGATTTCCATAAAAGATCTCGGCAAGCAAATGGTGCATCAAGCCCACAACTGGAAAATCCTGCAATCAACATCTTTACTCAGGAAAACCTCAACACCCTGGCACAGAGACAAAAGGACATCGCTGATCTCATGATAATGCAACAAAATCTATCCCTGCTACCTAAGAGAGAGGTGCCTGTGTTTAATGGTGACCCACTCTCTTATCAACCTTTCATGCATGCATTCAGATACCTAATTGAAGAGAAAACTAGTAACTGCCAGGACAGGCTCTACTTTCTTGAACAGTTTACGTCAGGTCAAGCCAGAGATCTGGTCTGTAGCTGTCTTCACATGGATGCACAAAGAGGATATTCAGAGGCCATGCAACTTTTAAAGAGACATTATGGAAATGAAATGAAAATTGCAACTGCTTATCTGGATAAGGCACTCAACTGGACAGCTATCAAGCCAGATGATGGACAATCTCTTCAGGCCTACTCACTATACCTAAGAGAATGCCTTAACGCCATGCAGGACTTGGAGTACATGGATGAGCTAGACGTCACATCAACGTTAAGACTAATTGT
This sequence comes from Harpagifer antarcticus, assembly GCA_902827135.1. Classification (NCBI taxonomy): domain Eukaryota; kingdom Metazoa; phylum Chordata; class Actinopteri; order Perciformes; family Harpagiferidae; genus Harpagifer; species Harpagifer antarcticus. The sequence continues at coordinate 651,718 of CADEHL010001091.1, read as the reverse complement.
ATCCAAGCTACCATACAAGCTCAGGGAAAGATGGCGCATAACAGCGTATGAAGAATTTCAAAAGAAAAACATCAGAGCTAGATTCAAACATCTGGTCGAATTCACCAAAAAGCATTCTGACATATTATTACACCCAGTGTTTGGAGAAATTAAAGACTCAAATCCCACTAAAAGGATAATCACCAACAATAGGACCACCGACCTCAGAACACCTAAAAGGAGCAGTAGCTTTGCCACGGCTGCAACTGAACATTATGACACCAGGCTACAGGCACTTAAGGTGCAGCAACCTACCTACATCAAAGCTGCCCCGGCAACCCTATGTAATTTCTGTCAAGGCAGGCATGCAGTAGTGGACTGCTTAAAACTCAAATCAGAGCCTCACGACCAAAAGGTTAATTATCTAAAGACAAATGGTTAGTGTTTTGGTTTCCTTCAGAAGGGCCACATGAGCAAAGACTTCCTTAAGAAGGGTCACATGAGCAAAGACTTCCTTAAGGCGAGACACCCTAGGTGAATAGGGTAATTTTTTTAACTTAAAGGTATCAGCTAGAAATTTCTCCAGTTAATGTCTTACAATAAGGCAATTGTCTTTTGTATTACAAGTTTTCTGAAATAGCATGTTTAAATATGCAAATTAGCCATTATCTCATTAAATATGCACATATTTGAACACATTTCAGGAATCGACATCTGAACTTTGGATAAAGCCAGGTTCCAAATTCTTGTTTCATTTTGTAGTCATATTAGTATCTAAGGCTTTTACAGAAGGGATATTGGATATCTCTTTTTATCACTCAATAAATCAGAAAATACTGTCAACAGCCCTAAAATATCCATTTTCGCCATGTTTTTAGGTATACAATGTTGTATAATTCAGGCTATGAATTATATATGAACAAACCCTTCTGTAAAAGCCTTCATAATATTGATAGGAATATAACTGGAAAGTTTGGTGTCTCTACGTGCTACTGAAGTTGAAATTTCGAACTCAGAGTAGGAGAAAAAACTCATTTTGAGAAAACGACCTTTAAAGATAGCAGTGAGGCGCTAGCTAAACCCTCCTGTTCTCTGGATGATAGCTCGCGCATCGACGCACTCCGTGAAGGTGTTTCATGTTCGGGGTCATTTGTTTTTTGTATAACCTTGCTTCGTGCAAGTGACAATTGTTGTCGTCTTCTCTGTGAACGTTTTTTTCGCCGTTCTTTTGCGATTTTGCGATTTCAATTTCTAGCGGAAAGCTAAACAGGAAGTGTTTTAGCACACCACGTGACGCATCTGAACGAATCACGTTGTCAGAAATTGACACCAGCCAATGAGATTTCGTTTCTTGGTTTAAGACCCCTTTGTGCTTTCACGATTGGTTGCTGATACAAAGGAAATGACCATATTTGGATCCGATGAGATTGTGCAGGAGAGACGGAGCTTTCCAACGATATCTCTGTTGACATGGTGCACACAGCGGTCGCGGTACTTTATGTTACGTTAGAATGCTAACTTTTGGTGAATTTAGGAGAAATCTACAGACGCAAATAGACAAACTATAGTAAAATAAACACTTAAATGTGTATTTTGTACGTTTTCCTTCCAAAAGCCTGAAAGAAAACATGTTATGGAATCAAAATAGCACAAAATCTCAAAATTGACCAGTACTTGAAAAACGATGTTTTTGCCTGCCGTGTCTCGCCTTAAGAAGGGTCACATGAGCAAAGACTTCCTTAAGAAGGGTCACATGAGCAAAGACTTCCTTAAGAAGGGTCACATGAGCAAAGACTTCCTTAAGGAGGGTCACATGAGCAAAGACTTCCTTAAGAAGGGTCACATGAGCAAAGACTTCCTTAAGAAGGGTCACATGAGCAAAGACTTCCTTAAGAAGGGTCACATGAGCAAAGACTTCCTTAAGAAGGGCCACATGAGCAAAGACTGTACATTGAAGCTAAACTGTCTAACATGCCAAAGGAAACATCCAACACTGCTGCATATTGATGAATTAAATTCAAAATAAGTCAACCTGCAAAACAGTAGAACAGAACCAAAGCGAGCGTCCATCAACAGTGCGAAGGTATCAGCTGATCAGTCAACAGGGGCCGGTGAGGATTGTGCCCTTGCTATTGTTCCGGTGCAAGTTAAAGCAGCAAAAGGAAGCAAGTATATTCAAACCTACGCCTTTCTTGACCCGGGGAGCACGGCCACATTCTGTACTGACAACCTAATGAACCAACTGAATACTAAAGGACCAAAGACTGAAATTCTACTCCTCACAATGGGACAAAAAAGGAATGCAAAAGCTATGAAATCACAGGTCTGGAAATAGGAAACATAGATGGAGGACAATTTATCAACTTGCCCAAAGTGTACACACAAACTAAGATTCCTCTCTCAAAGGAAAACCTTCTCACACACTCCGATCTTGAAAAATGGCCTCATCTCAGTCAGATCCAAATCAAGGAAATTGATGCAGACATTGAAATGCTGATAGGGATGAATGTTCCCAAAGCCTTGGAACCCTGGGATATAATCCACAGTCAGGGTAATGGACCATATGCAGTGAAGACAATGTTTGGATGGGTGGTCAATGGGCCCCTCAAATCTCACACTGCTATGGATACTTCTGAAAAGTCAGCAACCGTCAATAGAATTTCACTGGATAATCTGAGGGACCAGCTAGTCTCCCAGTACAACCAGGATTTCCCTGAAAAGGAATATGAGGAAAAAAGAGAGATGTCATGTGAGGACAGGAAATTCATGGACTTGGCTGAAAGTTCAATAATCATCAAAAACGGACATTACAACTTACCTCTACCCTTCCGTGATAAGGACTTGGACCTGCCTAACAATTACAACATGGCACTACATCGCACAACCAACCTTGCTGGGAAATTCAAGAGGGATTCAGTTTACGCTGAAGAATATAAAGCCTTCATGGAAAAGGTACTGGAAGATCAACTTCAAAGATCAGGGGCCTCATTTATAACGCCGTGCGTAGGATTCACGTGGGAAGGTTGCTTACGTAGTAGAAATCCAAAAAATAGGTACAGAAATGTTCCGACATTTTCCGATTCACCAAACATTGCATACCGGCGAGGAAAGTGCGTACAGCACTTCCTACGCCGGTTTCCCTTTCTAAATCATGTTGCAGAAGGAGGGGGGTTTTTAGAACCCACCTTGTCTCTGTGTGTCTTTTGGCGAAAGGAGCAGAATCATAACAACGAGGGAAATCATAAAAACACACCAAGATGCCAGGTTAAACAATAATCTGTTTTAATTAAACAAGGTAATAATAGAATGCAATACAATATATTTAAAGGAAGTACTTCCTGCTCTTGTTCTCGTGCCGTTGAGATCCTTCGGTCGTTCACAGCCAGAGAAGAGAGATCGAACTTAATGAAACACTAACTTATATAGTCCAGAACAAGAGAAGAGGGGTGACTTGAATTTTCCTTCACCCCAGGTCATCCCATTGGGAGATTTAAAACAAGATATCTTCCCTTAGCAAATCAGCTCGTGCCAGCAGAGGTGATACATTTGTTTCTGAGCTGACAATAAAACCTCTGGTGTCCGTTATCTCATCCTTCCTGCCCAGGCCTTCTTCCCCCACCTTTCTACACATTCCAGAGGCTTTTTAATTATGTTTAACTTCTACCCTCTTTGCTTATTCAAAGATAATCTTTACATTTCTCCTATTTCCAGCTTTTGTTTACACACTGCTATTACTAATACAAAGTAATTAAACACACATATATAAAGTAATTAAACACACATATACCATTCAAGATAAGTAGACTTCTCTGAAACATGACATACTGAAGACCTTAAGCAGAAGAATTCTCATCCACCCAGCCTGCTTAACTTCCCCTCCCCCAGAGCAATAAAACCTGTTTAGCACCCAGGCACCCAGGCACCCAGGAATGTTTGAAGCAAGTTTAGTCCTCACATTTATGAAAGGATAAAACAGAGAAATCAATACAAAACACAAACACAGGTATTGTTTGAACAGTATTCACTTAACTGCTGCTATTGATAATTACCAGAGAAACTCCAGGGGCCTCTTTCAATATCTGGAAATTGCAACAAGACTTTCTGCCATTTCTACTGTAACACTCTTCCCAAATATCAGATGATATAATCATTAATCACAATCGACTCGAAATGCGGTGCAGCTTTTGCGGGCTTCACGTAACGCCCATATTTGCCTATAAATAGTCAAAGAAACGCCCATTCATTCATTTTGACTGACTTAGTCTGGCTAAGAAGATAGCAGGAAATGACGACAGAACAGCTAAAAAAGACATCTCACACCGTGTCAGATTTTGGTTATTTTGGGGAGGTCGAGATAAATCATATTGTTTGGTGGATGCCGTTTGAACCAGAGTAGCAGCATGGAGGTCGGATCGTCACCAAAATAAATAAATAAGTGGTCCGAAAAAGGTTAATGACAAAAAAAATACACATAGCCTTCCTCAGGCGGTGTGTTTGTACCGGGGACAGGAGACCCCCCCTTGATGAGAGACTGTAAGAAATGATCGGGGAATCCCTCCGGAGTGGAGTCATGACGACTGGATCTGAATTATGTTTTCGTATTTGGTGGTTTGTGTCCCAGCTGTCGATCAGCTGTGCGCAGCGTCTCCACTGCAGCCTGTGCATCTCAACCCCCCCCCCCCCCCCCCCGCAGCAACTCTATATCCACCAGTTAGAGGAAATACAACTAATGTGTTGTGTTATATTAGCTGTACAATTTACCACATATGGTGTTCTTAGTTTCCATACCTCCTGTGTTTTATGAGCGATTTATCAAGTCTTAGCAAACGGCATAAGACATGATTAAACATGGTAGTATATAAAACCATGCTCGTACAACCTATAGAAATGCAAAACCGCATAATTTATGAGAAAACATTTCATAACATTAACACAACATATTCGAGGTGGTTTTAAATAACATATCCGTATTTATTTATTTCTCCAAGTTATGTTTTTGTGTGCACTGAGGAGTCTCAAACAGGCGTTTGTTTAATCATTTTAAGATTGGCTTTAATCAATGTTTGAAAATGAATTCTTCATATATGATAAATGAGAGGTAACATTTTATTTATGGTATTATTTGCACATATTTCTCTCCATTCTTCCTTCTGCCAACGGTGTCACAGTTTCTCGTCTCTCCCGTTTTTGTGCTTAGTGCGTACGCATGGGTTAGAGTTTGCGTGGAGGACCGCAGGTTTTCCCGTCAAGTTAGTATTTTATAAATCGCAAACATTGCGTAGAAACTGGCGTACGCCATTTTTTGAGCGTATATATCCCTTTATAAATGAGGCCCCTGACGGCAGGCTCTGGTACATACCGCCTCATGGGGTTTCCATAAAAGAAAGAAGAAACTCAGGGTTGTATTTGACTGTTCATCTTCATTTAAAGGAAAGTCCCTTAATGCTGAACACCTCCAAGGTCCGGACTTGACTAATCCCCTTCTAGGCGTCTTGCTTCGTTTCCGTCAGGAGAAAATTGCATTAATGGCTGACATTGAAGCAATGTACTACCAAGTACAAGTACAGGAAGACCACCGTGACTATCTCAGGTTTTTGTGGTGGCCTCAAGGAGACATCAGCAAACGACTGGAGGTCTATCGGATGAATGTGCATCTCTTTGGTGCAGTATCATCCCCAAGCATAGCCAGCTTTGCCTTACAACAAGTGTCAAGAGACAATACCAGTACATACAGCATGGAAGTACTGGAAACCATTCAGAGCAGCTTTTATGTGGATGATTGTCTCAAATTAATTAATTAATTAATTAAAAATGTAAAATCCTACAATGTGATTTCCTGGATTCTTTCCCCCCATTCTGTCTCTCATAGTTGAAGTGTACCTAGGATGGACATTACAGGCCTCTCATCTTTTTAAGTGGGAGAACTTGCACAATTGGTGGCTGACTAAATACTTTTTTGCCCCACTGTATATTATTCTGTTTTCTTCAAGTTTGTATTTTGTTGGTCGAACGCAGTTATTGTAAGTCGCTTTGGATACAAGCGTCAGCTAAATGCAGTGTGTGTGTGTGTGTGGCCGTGTGTGTGTGGCCGGCCCTAGACATTGTGGTGCCCTAGGCGAGATTATGATTTGGTGCCGCCCCTCCAAGCAATACACAATACAATATATATAGAATAAATGGAAAATCTCTACAAAAGACCAATACACTACAAAAACTGAAACGTATTTTATTTTTCGTTGTTCATTCATATCTTATTTTACCTAGTTACCATTTATTTATTCATGCATATTTTTTAATATCTCCAGTTTTAAATGATATTTTTGGTTCACTGTCCTATAGTATACATTGGAATGATTTCAAATATGTTGTTATTTATCCCAATAATAAGGAGTGCCTTGGAAATATTTGTTTACATGAATTGTGACCAAACCGTTTGAGACCCACTGAGATAACTTAGACTAAAGTGAACTATCTAAACACTCAGAGTCCTTTACCTCACTGAGCTGTAGTTATCAGCCTCAATCCAACAACATTCCGTGGTACCGATGCCCGCCCCCCCCCCCTCTATCTCTTTCTCTCTATCTCTATCTCTCTATCTCTACTCCTCTCTCCTCTCTCTCTCTCTCTCTCTCTCTCTCTCTCTCTCTCTCTTGCTCGCTCAGAGGCTCGCTCGCACTTTGGCTGTGAGCTGTGGGCGCCAGATAAGTCAACATCCCCCACTTTCATCACTTACAGCGCACATCGTACAGGGCAAATGCAAAATGTGGCCCGGGGTGCAAAGGGTTTTACTTTATCCAATTATTAATGTAAATGTATTACATCAAGGGCAGAAAATTAGTACAAATTAAACATTTATTTTGTTTTTTAGAATATTTTTTTCTTTCTCCCAGCGCAAGCCCCTCCAGATCTGGCGCCCCTAGGCGACCGGCTAGTTCGCCAGTGCCTAGGCTGGCCCTGTGTGTGTGTGTGGTGTGTGTGTGTGTGTGTTGTGTGTGTGATGTCTTTATGAAAGTCAGTCTTAATTGTACTGCAGCTCCTCCTCCCTGCTCTCTTCTTTCATTCATATTCACCGTGTGATCACTTATCACTTATTTCTGTGTCATCCTCTGTTACTCTCTGTAGTTATGATGGTGTTCCCTTCCTGATGCATGACTTCACTCTGAAGAGAACCACCGATGTCGCTGAGGTCTTCCCAAACCGAACGCACCTCGACGCCTCCATGTTCACCTGGGCCGAGCTCCAGCAGCTGAATGCTGGCAACTGGTTCTTATCGGTGAGACACACACACACACACACACACACACACACACACACACACACACACACACACACACACACACACACACACACACACACACACACACACACACACACACACACACACACACACACATACACACCAACACACGCACACAGGGCTGGACTGGGATAGAAATTGGCCCTGGCATTTTGGCCCAGACAGGCCAACAACCATCAAACCAAAACACACAGGGTCTTGGAGTCCTCTGCCAGAAAACCATTCTTGATTTTAATCCCATTTCTACAAACATGTAGGGACTATGGTGATAAAAAGTGGGCCATAATGATATATTCTGCAAGAAAGAATAGTACTAAAATATGTCCTTCCTTCTGAATTGTTTAATATAGGGACCCGACAGCCAACACTGGAGAGAATCATTTTAAGCAGTGGAAAATGTTCACAATTAATGTTGTGTGATTCAAAATAATGTGAGATTCAATTACCATTTTTTTCCTTCTATTATTTATGGTCATATAACTATATACTCCAAATAATACACAATGTGAAATGTAAATAGTGAATTTGAATTCCCTATAATAGCCTAATCTACTACCAAAACAGAAACATATGGACATACTGTATTGTATATAATACGTGTGCAAACTTATTTAGTATCCTGACTAGGGTTGCAAAATTCCGGGAATTTTCAAAGATGGAAACTTTCCATGGGAATTAATGGGAATAAATTGGGAATTTTCTAAATTGAAGGTTGGCTCTTCATAGGGAATTTAAATATAGTTGGGGAAAATATATTTTAGCATAATCTTGACTAAAACAAACAGATGCCATTCAAGTATACTTGAATATCCATGCCATTCCTCAATCACATCTACATGGCACACTGCTTACTGCATGGCTATTGAGACCACACCCCCTACACAGCATGGGTTGGCAACAGGCGGCCCGCGGGCCATTGTTGGCCCGCCAGCAATAATATTTGGCCCGTCATTTTGAGAATAAAAAATAAAATATTATTTTGAGATTTTTTAAATTTTTTATTACAACATCGGACTGACAGTCGCACAGGCTATAATGTCCGAATAGAGAATCTACCTACACCTGAAGAATGCTTATTGTACTTGTATCCATGTTGAGAGTGAATGACATACAGCACAGGCACAATCAGGCTGCGGGGTGCACTGACGCTGATAGTGGATAGTGGACAGCGCGTGGTGCTGAAATAGCCAACATTTGGTGTGTGGTTTGAAAAAAATAACACCAGCTCACTAAATAATTCAAACGTAATGTTTACTTATATGTGAACAGTAACAAAGTTCAGTCAAAACATTGACAACAAAATTGGAGAAGCCGCTTGATCATGGAGGGCGAGGAGTGGTGGTGCATATGCTCCTGAAACGACAGAGCAAACACGCTACATTAGGGATAATAATTACAATGAGCCATTCAATTCACAAATATAAAAAATATAATTAGGCTATTAAATACAATTACGACAGGCTTGGTACTCACTTAATGTGAAAACTGACATCTCCCATCGGTCGCTATGTTTTGGATATCTGGTGATATGGACGTCACTTTAATCCGCAGGCAGTTCTCAAGGTTTTTATGCGTCAATCGATTCCTCTCGTGCGTCTTTATCGCATTCATTGAAGAAAAGGACGACTCGCATGTATAGGTGGAAGGGAACATTGTGAGCACATACAATGTGAGTCTCTTGATCGTGCTATACTCCTCTGAGCTTCCCACCCAAAAGGCACTCACAGACTCCGCACTTCTGACCGCATCGCTGACCAGGGAGCTTGTTTGAAAATCAATTTGCTCCATTTCTAATGCAGCCTTGTCTAAGGAGGGGATCATTTGTTTCGCCTGGGAGGTGAAGTCTCCACTTGGTCGGACTGTGAGAGGATTGCGTACAAAGGCAATGATGTCTTTTGGGATGGAGTAGTCCTCAAACCTTGTCGTGACATTGGCCCGTAGCTGCTTGATGAAGTCCACCATCAGCTCTGTCACTTGTCCCAGTGCCTGTGATTTTAGTGCACTGAAATGGAGGAGCCTGCCAGTGGATATGTCTGACTCGAACAACTCCAGCTTCCTCGTGAAGGATTCAAGCTTTTCAACCATGTCCACTTTGGTTTTGCCTCTCCCCTGTAGCTGCAGGTTAAGCTGGTTTAGGTGGCCAAATATATCCGCTAAAAATGCTACATTGGACATGAACTTTTCGTCTCCCAGAAGGGCAAGGTGGTCAGCTGCTGCCCTAATCTTGCTCAATCTATGAAACGCCTTGACCTCATCCAGTAGCTCACAGAAGCGCTCCAACGCTTTCCCTTTGCTCAACCAGCGCACGTCATTGTGAAGCAGCAGGTCATCGTGGGTGGCCTCTTCTGACTCAGCCACAAGTTGTCGGAAAAGCCGATGCTGGGTGCTTGATGTACCTCTGATAAAATGAATGACATGCATCACTTTGTCCATAACTTCCTTTAGCTCACCACTGAATTTGGCGAAAAGGACACTCTGGTGGATGAGACAGTGCAGTCCATGCATTTGGGGGGCGTGCTCCTTCAACCTGCTTACCAGACCTCTGTGCTTTCCCACCATAGCAGGAGCCCCGTCTGTCACGATTAGGTTAACCCTCTCAAATGACAATGAATGCAGCCTAAACAACTCTTCCAGTTTCGTAAGTATAACGTCCCCAGTGGTGTGCCCTTCTAATGGAATAAGAGACAGCAGCTCTTCCCTGAACTCCTTTCCATCAAAAATATCTAACATAGACGCACAACTGCGCTACATCTGTACTGTCAGTGCTCTCGTCAATGGCTAAGGAAAAGTAATTGGCTTGACTGAGACCCTTGATAATTACCCCCTGCACAGCGTCCGACAGTGCTTCTATGCGGCGTATAGCAGACCTCGCAGAGAGGGACACCTGTTTCACTGACGCAATGACACCATCCATGGACTTGTCGGTGGCCAGTTCCTCCAAAACGGTCACCATCACCTCCTTGAAAACCTCTGCGTCAGCGAATGGCCGGTTGTGCTTTGCGAGCACCCGCAACGCCTTTAGGGACGAAGTTGTCACTTTCTGTTGGACTGTGAGGCCTCGCACCAGGATCCTGCTGCTGTGCGCATAACCTGCTGTCAGTGCTTCAATCTTGCGCTTTCGTGCCTCTGTCTTGGGTGGAAAGGCCACTTTGAAGGTGTCATGCTTCGTCTCGTGGTGCCACTTAATATTGTATTCTTTGCAAGCAGCCACAACTTCATTGTAGATAAGATACAACGGCTTTGCATTGATGACACCAGGTAGGATGAACACATAGTTCGCTGTCCAGTCCTCTTTAAATGCCCTGTTTTCACCGTCAACTTTCATCTTTAGACCTTTGGAGAATGACATTACTGCTTTGGAGTGACTGGGGGAAGCTCGCGAGTGTATGTGTGTGTGTGTGTGTGTGTGTGTGTGTGTGTGTGTATGTGTGTGTGTGTGTGTGTTTGTTTGTGTATTTTTGCGTTCGTGTGTATTGTGTTTGTTTCCCGGGGAAAACACTCACGAGAAACACCGGCTGTTGTTACGCCTGCTGTGACGTGAAGTTACTCAGTTCTCCGCTTGTAATTATGTCGTTACAAGATTCAAAGTTGTATTTATCATCTGAATTTGCCGAAACAAGTTTAATATTCTGAAAGCCAAGACTTTGTTTATTTGAAATCAGATGAAAACAAACTGTAACGGACCCTGCCGTGTTATCTATGATTACTCTACTCTTACATTCATAATTTCAGCTGGAGGGAGGGGGGGCAGCGCTGCGGAACAGTAGAGTGGCGAGTGAGAGGTGTCATCTTCCCTTTACAAGCTTCAAAAATGTATTTATCGTGTGATTTTGGAAATAAAAGTTTCATATTCTGAAAGCCAAGACTTTGTTTGTTTAAAATCTAACAAAACACCGGAACCTCGAAAAACTAGTTTTTGACCGTTGGGGCTCATCCTAATTTTCGGCCTTGATGTAACAATATTCATAATTATGTAAACACCCTTTTCACCCCGGTTACACGTTTCATTTGCCCTGTACGATGGCCGCTGTAAGGGATGAAAATGGGGGATGTTGGCTTATCTGGCGCCCGCAGCTCACAGCCAAAATGCGAGTGAGCGATGGAGAGAGAGAAGGGCGCACCGCCCGGTACCGGCGCTGTTGTTATTAGAATCTGGTGCTAGCTGCTCTAACGGATATAAGAAGAAGATGTTTCTACAATAATGTGGAGGGAGAGTCCTCTCCAGTCAGACTGAGAGGCTGATACTACAGCTCAGTGAGGTGAAGGACTCTGAGTGTTTAGATAGTTCACTTTAGTCTAAGTTCAAACGGTTTGGTCACAATTTATGTAAACACATATTTCCAAGGCACTCCTTTATAATTATTGGGATAAACAGGTTTGAAATCATTCCAATGTATACTATAGAACAGTAACCAAAAATATCCTTTAAAACTGGAAAGATAAAAACAAATATGCATAAATAAATAAATGTTAAGGTAAAATAAGATATGAATGAACAACACAAATAAAATAAGTTACATTCATTTGTTATTGGCTATGGTAGGTTATTGGTTATGTTCACATACTTATTTGATTACATCCACTTGTCTAAGATGACAACAGAGACTTTCGACCCAAAACCAGCTGTTGACTTGTGGATGCAAGCATCTAATCGCAGACTCAACCAGAGAGAAGGAAGTAGGCCTACATCATCAGCTACCATGTCTGACAGTGAGGAGAACAGTCAGGAGGGTAGTGATGACAGCTTGTAGGATTACTGGTCGTGCTAATGTTGTCTTGTGTTCACCTCTGTGTGTTCAGTGTTCACCTCTGCATGTGTGTTCAGTGTTCACCTCTGCATGTGTGTTCACCTCTGCATGTGTGTTCTGTGTTCACCTCTGCATGTGTGTTCAGTGTTCACCTCTGCATGTGTGTTCACCTCTGCATGTGTGTCCTGTGTTCACCTCTGCATGTGTGTCCTGTGTTCACCTCTGCATGTGTGTTCTGTGTTGACCTCTGCATCTGTATTCTGTGTTCACCTCTGCATGTGTGTTCTGTGTTCACCTCTGCATGTGTGTTCAATGTTCACGTCTGCATGTGTGTTCACCTCTGCATGTGTGTTCACCTCTGCATGTGTATTCTGTGTTCACCTCTGCATCTGTATTCTGTGTTCACCTCTGCATGTGTGTTCACCTCTGCATGTGTATTCTGTGTTCACCTCTGCATGTGTGTTCACCTCTGCATGTGTGTCCTGTGTTCACCTCTGTATGTGTGTTCAGTGTTCACCTCTGTATGTGTGTTCAGTGTTCACCTCTGCATGTGTGTTCTGTGTTCATCTCTGCATGTGTGTTCTGTAGTCACCTCTGCATGTGTGTTCTGTGTTCACCTCTGCATGTGTGTTCTGTGTTCACCTCTGCATGTGTGTTCTGTGTTCAGTGTTCACCTCTGCATGTGTGTTCAGTGTTCACCTCTGCATGTGTGTTCAGTGTTCACCTCTGCATGTGTGTTCTGTGTTCACCTCTGCATGTGTGTTCTGTGTTCACCTCTGCATGTGTGTTCAGTGTTCACCTCTGCATGTGTGTTCTGTGTTCACCTCTGCATGTGTGTTCAGTGTTCACCTCTGCATGTGTGTTCTGTGTTCAGTGTTCACCTCTGCATGTGTGTTCAGTGTTCACCTCTGCATGTGTGTTCAGTGTTCAGTGTTCACCTCTGCATGTGTGTTCTGTGTTCACCTCTGCATGTGTGTTCAGTGTTCAGTGTTCACCTCTGCATGTGTGTTCAGTGTTCACCTCTGCATGTGTGTTCTGTGTTCAGTGTTCACCTCTGCATGTGTGTTCAGTGTTCAGTGTTCACCTCTGCATGTGTGTTCTGTGTTCACCTCTGCATGTGTGTTCAGTGTTCAGTGTTCACCTCTGCATGTGTGATCAGTGCCGTGTGTCTGGCAAATAAAGTCAAGACCCTCAAAAGTTACGGTTTATTTCATTTTAAGGATGAGCACCAAGCAACATCTCCAGGTGCTCCTTTGAGAACCAGGGCAAAACAGTTCACTGCAGTCCACAACCTGCAGTGAAACAACAACAACGTAGTGCATTATTCTCTTTTGGTTCATATTTGTTTCTTGCACCCCTGTTAATAACTCTACTTTACTCAGTGGAGGCTCGTCCATTGAGGAAAGGGAGGACCATCCTCCCTAAAAAGAGAAAAATAAACTTAGAAGAGAACAATAAATACACCTCAATTTAAAAGATAAGTCTGTTAAAATACAGATAATAGCCCTGGCTTTTAACATGGGACTGAAATGGGGCTAGAGAGGACGAGCCTCCCTTTAGGCGGGTCCAGCCAGAGGCTCTGGATTGGGCGCCTATATCATCAGTGAACCAATCAGCGGATCTGACTGCGCATCAGTGTTGATGGGGAGGGTTATCAGCGATAGAGTTTTTTCTGAACCGGGGAAGAGGAGCGCTGCACCCTCTTACCAAAATCTTGAATTAGGCTTTGATTATGTTCTGGCCCGCCATCTTGTGGCTCAGCAAAAAATTGGCACAAGCCAAACTTACTTGTCTACCCCTGCCCTACAGGCACTGTGCATTCCTCCATCACATGCACAGATGCTTTCTAGAAGACTGGATCACACTTTTGAGCCCAAAGCACAAGACAGATGAAGACACACATTTGAGCCCGTGGACTACACAAAGTGAAGTAAGTGTTGAGGATATTATGGGGTAATATATTTATTTAATTTTTAAATTGCAAATATCACATACAAATGTATTCATCTAGTACAGTGTTTTTCAAACTTCTTCATACCAAGGATCAATACAAAAAACACTCACGGACCACCTAACTCCCCAAATATCCAAAAACACATCGTTTTTCTAGAACAGATTACAAATTGCCAGAAAATGGTACAAACAAGTGGCAACATGTGTGACGAAGGTGTTGCGCTGGGCTATATCATTGTTACGGTGTGTGTGGGAAGTAGGACCCAAATGCAGATTATAGTGACAAAAATGACTCCTTTATTTCAAGGCTACATAATCACAAAGACAGAACATAACACTCACCGCAGACCAGGTCATGACACAAGACGAACCGACAAAGACAGACAGAAAAGCCAGAACTTAAATACACACAAGACTAATCACACAAACAAGACACAGGTGAGGAGGGAGGAGAAAACACAGGGACACCAGGTGAACACAATCGGGTAAATTAGACACACCAGGGAAACTGACAGGGAATCACAGACAGATTACAACAGGCAGGAAACGGGGGGTGAACACTTTACAAAATAAAACAGGAAACTAGAGACAGAAAAAGACAAGACAAAACACAACACGGACAGATCGTGACAGAACCCCCCCCTCAAGGGACGGATCCCAGACGTCCCTAAACCCCAAAAACAAAAATCCCACACAGTCCAGCAGGGTGGGTGGAGGGGGTCCGGAGGAGGGACGTATCCCTAGGCCACCAGGGTGGGTGGAGGGGGTCCGGAGGACGGGACTAAGCTGACCGCCCAGGAGCCCAGTAGGGGAACAGGAAGGGATCTCGGGCGGACGGCCCGGGGGCAAGGCAGAGTCTAAGGTGGGGAACTCGGGCGGACGGCCCGGGGGCAAGGCAGAGTCCAAGGTGGGGGTCTCGGGCGGACGGCCCGGGGGCAAGGCAGAGTCCATGGTGGGGAACTCGGGCGGACGACCCGGGGGCAAGGCAGAGTCCAAGGGGGGGGTCTCGGGCGGACGGCCCGGGGGCAAGGCAGAGTCCATGGTGGGGAACTCGGGCGGAAGACCCGGGGGCAAGGCAGAGTCCAAGGTGGGGGTCTCGGGCGGACGGCCCGGGGGCAAGGCAGAGTCCATGGTGGGGAACTCGGGCGGACGACCCGGGGGCAAGGCAGAGTCTAAGGTGGGGAACTCGGGCGGACGGCCCGGGGGCAAGGCAGAGTCCAAGGTGGGGGTCTCGGGCGGACGGCCCGGGGGCAAGGCAGAGTCCATGGTGGGGAACTCGGGCGGACGACCCGGGGGCAAGGCAGAGTCCATGGTGGGGCGAAGGCCACAGCGGGCGAACTCAGGGGGCCGAGCATGAGGGCGAAGACCAGACAGCTCCGGAGGCCGGGCAGGACCCGGTGTCGGCCGGACAGGAACCGGAGCCGGCGGGACAGGCTTCGGCAGGATCCCCCACGGAAGAGGACCAGGAGTTGGCAGGACCCCCAGCAGGAGAGTGGACGACGGGACCTCCAACGAGACAGGACAAAGGGTTGGCAGGACCCCCGGCAGGAGAGTAGACGACGGGACCTCCAACGAGACAGGACAAAGGGTTGGCAGGACCCCCGGCAGGAGGGTGGACGACGGGACCTCCAACGAGACAGGACAAAGGGTTGGCAGGACCCCCGGCAGGAGAGTAGACGACGGGACCTCCAACGAGACAGGACAAAGGGTTGGCAGGACCCCCGGCAGGAGGCTAGTCTGCGGGACCTCCAACTGGACAAGACATGGGGTTGGCAGGACCCCCGGCAGAGGGCTAGTCTGCGGGACCTCCAACTGGACAGGACATGGGGTTGGCAGGACCCCCGGCAGAGGGCTAGTCTGCGGGACCTCCAACTGGACAAGACATGGGGTTGGCAGGACCCCCGGCAGAGGGCTAGTCTGCGGGACCTCCAACTGGACAGGACATGGGGTTGGCAGGACCCCCGGCAGGAGACTAGTCTGCGGGACCTCCAACTGGACAAGACATGGGGTTGGCAGGACCCCCGGCAGAGGGCTAGTCTGCGGGACCTCCAACTGGACAAGACATGGGGTTGGCAGGACCCCCGGCAGAGGGCTAGTCTGCGGGACCTCCAACTGGACAGGACATGGGGTTGGCAGGACCCCCAGCGGAACCTCCAACGGTACAGGACATGGGGTTGGCAGGACCCCCGGGCAGAAGACTAGTCTGCGGGACCTCCAACTGGACATGAGTAGGGGCTTGAGTGAGGACTCGAGAGAGGGCTTGAGAGGGAACTTGAGAGGAAACTGGAGAGTGGACTCGAGAAGGAACTCGAGAGTTGACTCGAGAGGTAACTCGAGAGGGGACCTGAGAGGGGACTTGAGAGGGAACTCGAGAGGAGACCTGAGGGGAAACTTGAGAGGTGACTCGAGAGGACACTGGAGAGTTGACTTGGGAGGTGACTCGAGAGGACACTGGAGAGTTGACTTGAGAGGTGACTCGAGAGGACACTGGAGAGTTGACTTGAGAGGTGACTCGAGAGGACACTGGAGAGTTGACTTGAGAAGGAACTCGAGAGGTGACTCGAGAGGTAACTCGAGAGGGGACCTGAGAGGGGACTTGAGAGGGAACTCGAGAGGAGACCTGAGGGGAAACTTGAGAGGTGACTCGAGAGGACACTGGAGAGTTGACTTGGGAGGTGACTCGAGAGGACACTGGAGAGTTGACTTGAGAGGTGACTCGAGAGGACACTGGAGAGTTGACTTGAGAAGGAACTCGAGAGGTGACTCGAGAGGTAACTCGAGAGGGGACCTGAGAGGGGACTTGAGAGGGAACTCGAGAGTAGACCTGAGGGGAAACTTGAGAGGTGACTCGAGAGGACACTGGAGAGTTGACTTGGGAGGTGACTCGAGAGGACACTGGAGAGTTGACTCGAGAGATAACTCGAGAGGGGACCTGAGAAGGGACTTGAGAGGGAACTCGAGAGGAGACTCGAGAGGTAACTCGAGAGGAGACCTGAGAGGGGACTCGAGAAGGAACTCGAGAGGTGACTCGAGAGGTAACTCGAGAGGGGACCTGAGAGGGGACTTGAGAGGGAACTCGAGAGGAGACCTGAGGGGAAACTTGAGAGGTGACTCGAGAGGACACTGGAGAGTTGACTTGAGAGGGGACACGAGAAAAGACTCGAGAGGGGACCTGAGAGGGGACCTGAGAAGGAACTCGAGAGGTGACTCGAGAGGTAACTCGAGAGGGGACCTGAGAGGGGACTTGAGAGGGAACTCGAGAGAGGGCTTGAGAGGGAACTCGAGAGGAAACTGGAGAGGGGACCTGAGAGGGGACTTGAGAAGTGTCTGGAGGGGAAACTTGAGAGAGTTGGTTTGCCAACAGAACACGGGGTGCTGGAGTCGGCCGGTACGCCGACAGGACACGAGGAGCTGGCGTCGGCCGGTACGCCGACAGGACACGGGGAGCTGGTGTTGGCTGGGGAGCCAACAAGAGACGAGGTGCTGGAGTCGGCCGGTACGCCGACAGGACACGGGGAGCTGGAGTTGGCTGGGGAGCCAACAAGAGACGAGGTGCTGGAGTCGGCCGGTACGCCGACAGGACACGGGGAGCTGGTGTTGGCTGGGGAGCCAACAAGAGACGAGGTGCTGGAGTCGGCCGGTACGCCGACAGGACACGGGGAGCTGGAGTTGGCTGGGGAGCCAACAGGACACGAGGAGCTGGTGTTGGCTGGGGAGCCAACAAGAGACGAGGTGCTGGAGTCGGCCGGTACGCCGACAGGACACGGGGAGCTGGTGTTGGCTGGGGAACCAACAAGAGACGAGGTGCTGGAGTCGGCCGGTATGCCGACAGGACTCGGGGAGCTGGCGTTGGCCGGTAAGCCAGTCCTGGAGCCGAAACTGGAGTCGCGACCAGGGGTACTGGAGCCGGTACTGGAGCCAGAACCATGGCTGCTGGGGCCGGAACTGTAACCGGAACCATGGCTGCTAGGGCTCGGGCTAACCTGGCCTTGCGACGACTCCTTTTAGCAGCCGCCTGAATACTCCGTGGACCTCCATAAGCCAGACGAGTACCCGAGAACGGATCCTGGACAGGAGCAGGAAATGGGGAAGAAGCCGGGGCTGACTCCAGACGGAACCCACCAAGGCGTATGGTGCCAGGTTGGGAATCGGGAGGTAGGGAGCTAGCATGCCTGGGGCTAGCAGGCCGGGAATCACACACCGGGAGGATCTTTGAAATCCAGCCAGGTAAGAACTTCACCAAACCTGGTTTCTCTCTAGCCATTTGGCGCGCCTCCGACAACACAGCCTCTCGCTGCTGAACTCCGGGTGCTCTCTTCCATCGATCCGAGCAGTTAAAAAAAAGGAAAAATTCAATAATTCCCACTCGAACGGATCTGCTGGGCCCATTTCGGGTCGGTTCGTAATGTTACGGTGTGTGTGGGAAGTAGGACCCAAATGCAGATTATAGTGACAAAAATGACTCCTTTATTTCAAGGCTACATAATCACAAAGACAGAACATAACACTCACCGCAGACCAGGTCATGACACAAGACGAACCGACAAAGACAGACAGAAAAGCCAGAACTTAAATACACACAAGACTAATCACACAAACAAGACACAGGTGAGGAGGGAGGAGAAAACACAGGGACACCAGGTGAACACAATCGGGTAAATTAGACACACCAGGGAAACTGACAGGGAATCACAGACAGATTACAACAGGCAGGAAACGGGGGGTGAACACTTTACAAAATAAAACAGGAAACTAGAGACAGAAAAAGACAAGACAAAACACAACACGGACAGATCGTGACAATCATGCAATTGAAAGTGAAAAACTTAAGCTCACTCAAGTGCAGAAAACTTAAATTAATTAATTAATTTCAAATATGGAATATTTCCAAATTTCCCCTTAACTTCCCATAGAAATTTACCGGAAACGTTCCGCCCCTTTGCAACCCTAATCCTGACCATGTGAACCTGTTTCATTTGGGGGTGGACCTCACATCCTGTCGGGGGGTCCGGGCATGTTCTCCGGGAAGATTTTAAAGTCTTTCAATTAAATGCTTCGATCTGGTGAATTTTGTGGGCAGAATGAAGAGATCTAATCACTCAGAGAGTCCTTTACCTCACCTGAGCTTGTTGTAGAAACAGCTACTTATATCCGTTAGCTCCGAGCTAGCACCAGATGCTAACAACCACGATCCCCGTAATGGTTCTCTCTCTCTCTCTCTCTCTCTCTCTCTCTCTCTCTCTCTCTCTCTCTCTCTCTCTCTCTCTCTCTCTCTCTCACTTGAAGGACACAGAGGTGTGCTCATAATAAAATAATAAGAAACACATTTGAAAGTGGGGGGGGGACACAAACAGGATTTGAAAAGTATACTGTACATCTACCTGAACGGGCTGTCAGAAAGAAAAAATATATATACTGTATATTTAGTTGAGTCGGCCTAAAAGGCACGTCGGCCCACCGGGAAAGTGCCCGGTATGCCAGATGGCCAGTCCAGCCCTGCACACTGCAGGTTCAGTCTGGTGATATGACCCACTGTCGGTTCATGAATAGAATCTTGCTCTCAGAGGTCTGCTGCAGCTCTGGATCCACAGCATGGACCAGCTCCCTGTCCTCAGAAGGCAGCCACAGCACCTACACACACACACACACACACACACACACACACACACACACACACACACACACACACACACACACACACACACACACACACACACACACACACACACACACACACACACACGCACATGCACACAAATGGTCAACAGTTCAACCACAGTGTTTATATCACTTGACATCAACTCATGTGTTCAAGTTTATATATTTTTTTACTTTAATATTAATATTAACATGTTCTGTGTATTTTCAAAATAATCCAAATAAAAACAGCCCGATAAAGATGTATTCTCTTTTCTATTCATTCTCGGAATGACTAAGCATCTTTTCTTCAACATGACTCTGCTGCCTACCCACTCTCTGACAGAGGGACCCCTTTGGCACTGTGTTCTCTCTGTCTGAGCCGGACTGCTCGCGAGCCCAGAACCAGTCTGTGCCCACCCTGGCCCAGTTCCTGGAGGTAGCGGCCCGCAGCAGCAGACTGGTGCTGTTTGACCTGCACAGGCCACCGTACGGACATCCCTACTATCAGTCCTACATCAACACCACTCTGCAGGTGGTGCAGGCCCACATCAACTCCTCACAGGTAGCTGTTAGAGGGATCAATGGGAAACATTTTCAATGCACGTACAGAAAATATAAATATATATATATACATATTAAAAACATATATATTTTTGTTGGTTTGTTTTGCACTTATATTCAGTGACTACCATTTCTCTACAGACATATGTCAACGTTTTGACCCCGATCCCAATGAGATGCATTAATATTAGGCATCTGCTGATACTTAGGAAAACATTGCAGCAGAATGTATAACGTTGAGTAAACGTTAAACAGTAAACATGTACTGTATCTGTTGCTAAATTTGAAAACCAAATCTTTACAACATTTTTATTTACCAAATGTCTTGGATAAAAAAACCTTTAGTTAAACATTTTAATCTATAAATATATGATGCGAATGAAGTGAAGTTTCTTTCTTCTGAAATTGAAGTGACACAATCTGCTAGCGAGTATGATATCTCACTTTGTTTTTGGAACCACACAAACACTCTGATCTTACTATATTACAGAGTGGTGGGGAGTGCAGCCCTAGCAGAAGTGGACAAATGCAGAACAGTACATATAAGGATCAGAATTTAAATTGTTTTATGTCGACATGATTCATTAAATCCGCCCGAATCCTCAGAATCAGCTCAGGACGTCTGTGATGTGACATCCTCAAGAGTATTCCCTCTTTCATTTACTGATTATTGTTAGTGATGACAAGCGCAGCATTTGTCTTTGTGTGTGTGTGTGTGTGTGTGTGTGTGTGTGTGTGTGTGTGTGTGTGTATGTGTGTGTGTGTGTGTGTGGCCTAGCATTACTATACTTGTGGGGACCTACATCTGTTTACACAGTCACGTGTGGGGACTCGCCTCCCTTATGGGGACAAATTGGAGGTCCCCATGAGGGGAATCATTAATTTTAGGGTGAAGACTTGGTTAGGTTTAGGATTAGGGTTAGGGTTAGGTTAAGGGTTAGGGTTAGGCATGTGTTGGTTTGTTGGTTAGGGTTAAGGTTAGGATAAGTCTCCAGGAAATGCATGTACGTCAATGTAATGTCCCCTGAAGTTGTGTGTGTGTGTGTGTGTGTGTGTGTGTGTGTGTGTGTGTGTGTGTGTGTGTGTGTGTGTGTGTGTGTGTGTGTGTGTGTGTGTGTGTGTGTGTGTGTGTGTGTGTGTGTGTAGGTGCTGTGGCTGCCTTCTGAGGACAGGGAGCTGGTCCATGCTGTGGATCCAGAGCTGCAGCAGACCTCTGGAGAGCAAGCTTCTATTCATGAACTGACAGTGGGTCATATCACCAGACTGAACCTGCATTACAGCACCATGTCCCAACAACAGTTCAGGTACACACACACACTTCTGACTTGAATCCGTCCGGGGCTCCAGTCAAGAAACGAATGCCGCATCTGTGCGGGGTTCAGACGCCTACAGCCGAAGATCTGTGCACAAACTTATCTCGTGCCCTCTTTTGGTTATGTGCGTGCATTCATGTGTGCTGGATGAGGGGCTATATGAGGAAGTGGCAGATTTTTCCCGGTTGTGTATTTTCTAATTCTAGCTCACTCGAGCTGGTTTCTCCAAAATGACCTCCCCCTACCTTTAAGAACAATTAACACACACACACACACAAACACACACACACACACACACACACACACACACACACACACACACACACACACCACACACACACACACACACACACACACGTTGGAGTTGGCCTTTGATGTGAGGGTTAGAGATAAGCCTGGGATGTTAATCTATATGTTGATTAAATTTAAATGTTTTAAATGATTTGTGCTTGCTAAGGATGTTTCTTTTCAAGTTTTTGTGAAACTGTTAACTAAAAGGAAGTATCTGTTTGCAAAGAGGGTATTCATATTAATTTAAAAAAGATCTTATTTAGGTTTTAATAGTGATAACTAAGTTTCACTCTGTGGGGGGCAAAAGACTCATCATTAAGCACCTGGATAAAGGACTCTTTAAAGCAGAGACATGGCGACCAGCATACCTGATTATCAGCAGGAGAGGACTCTTTAAAGTAAATACATTATAGGGTTAAAATAAGATATATATGTTATGGGATTAGTTTAAAACAGTCACCTTACACTTTTTAGTTGTTCTCTCTAAATTAGATGTAAGGGTTTTTAAATGATTAGTGTTAATTAAGGGCTATTGTTATTTTGGTTTATAAGGGGATAGGAGTTCAACTTTTAAACATTGCACAGGATCATTCTAAGAAGAGTGAGAGGGCTAATGAGCCAGCACCATACCTCCTCTATGCATTTTCTTGACCTGTATCTGATCTTGAAAAACTCTGGTAAGTACTTTTTTTATTTTATTTTATAATATCATGTAATTATTAAATGTTGTTTTTTTTGGTAGGGGTTAAACTAGTATATTATGTGGATAGTATATTATTAGATACTTAAAAATGTTATGTTTTTTTCTGTTTACAGTAGAGACCCTGTGTGCTGAAATCTAATAAAACAGAGTATTTCATGGTAGTGGTCAGCTTTTAAACACAAAAGTGTATCTTTAAGTAACTTTCTGAGAGAATTTAAGCATAAATCTGTCAAATGTTCAAAACAGCCTTGTTTCACTGAAATAGCCTCAAAATCACAAACTGCCATTAAGAGTCAGATTCTTAACGAAATCTACTGACACAAAGTACTTCATTATCTACTTTTTCAGCTTTTAAAAAAGAAAAGTGTATCTTTCGGTAACTTTTTGAGAGAATTAAGCATACATTTGTCAAATGGTCAAAACAGCCTTCACTGAAATAGCCTCAAAATGATAAACTGCCATTAAGAGTCAGATGCTTGACGAAATCTAATAAAACAGAGTACTTTCATGGTAGTGGCCAGCTTTTTTAAAAAGAAAAGTGTATCTTTCGGTAACATTTTGAGAGAATTAAGCATAAATCTGTCAAATGTTCAAAACAGCCTTCACTGAAATAGCCCCAAAATGACAAACTGCCATTAAGAGTGAAATGCTTGACAAAATCTAATAAAACAGAGTACTTTCATGGTAGTGGTCTGCTTTTAAAAAGAAAAGTGTATCTTTCGGTAACATTTTTGAGAGAATTAAGCATAAATCTGTCAAATGTTCAAAACAGCCTACACTGAAATAGCCTAAAAATCACAAACTGACATTAAGAGTCAGATTCTTAACGAAATCTACTGACACAAAGTACTTCATTATCTACTTTTCAGCTTTTAAAAAAGAAAAGTGTATCTTTCGGTAACTTTTTGAGAGAATGAAGCATACATTTGTCAAATGGTCAAAACAGCCTTCACTGAAATAGCCTCAAAATGACAAACTGCCATTAAGAGTCAGATGCTTGACGAAATCTAATAAAACAGAGTACTTTCATGGTAGTGGCCAGCTTTTTAAAAATAAAAAGTGTATCTTTCGGTAACTTTTTGAGAGAATTAAGCATAAATCTGTCAAATGTTCAAAACAGCCTTGTTTCACTGAAATAGCGTCAAAATCACAAACTGGCTGAAACTGTACAGTGAATTGGAGAAATTACAGCACAGAGTATTCTACTACGACACAGATAGTATAATCTATGTGACAAGACAGGGGGGAGACTCCACTGCCCATGGAGGTTTATCAGGGGGATCCCTAAAAGTTATGCTTACCAGACCAAAAATCAAAAAAGGTTGGGATGCGTTTTGTGTAACCCCTTTCCCACGCATCCCAACCTTTTTTGATTTTTGGTCTGGCTGTTACAGGGTACTTATTATATGTTATACTTTGGATTCCTAAAGCCTTTAGGCTACTAACCCATCATTCAAGGTTGGTCTTCACTATGAGTAATGTTTTTTTTTTTGCTATGTTCCATCTGAATTTACTCTGACACAGAAAAATCTATATTGATTCTGACACTTCTACATCCAACTCACAGATGTAACCTTGCTTTGATAACAACAAGTATTCATATAAACCTTTTAGAAGTGAAGTTATAGTCATTTGTCCTGGGAATGTCATTTTCGAGCCTGAAACCTGAAAAACAGGCTCGGGGTTTAACAGGATAATATCAAAACAAATTTTCGGACCCCCCCAGACCCCCCCAATAAAGCAAAAATGCACGTTTCAGAGTGGTCTTTTATTGTGGCCAGCCTAAGGCACACCTGTGCAATAATCATGCTGTCTAATCAGCATCTTGATATGCCACACCTGTGAGGTGGGATGGATTATCTCGGCAAAGGAGAAGTGCTCACTATCACAGATTTTTTCAGATTTGTGAACAATATTTGAGAGAAATGGTTATTTTGTGTATATAGAAAATGTTTTAGATCTTTGAGTTCATCTCATGAAAAATGGAAGCAAAAACAAAAGTGTTGCGTTCATATTTTTGTTCAGTGTACAAAGAGTCGATATTTTTCAAGACATTTAGTGCTTCACATAATAAAATACACAACGGCTGTAGCCTGATTATGCTTTAGGAGCTGTAGTACAGTGTGTAGGTGTGTGCGTGGTACAGTGTGTAGGTGTGTGTGTTGTACAGTGTGTAGGTGCGTGTTGTACAGTGTGTAGGTGTGTGTGTTGTACAGTGTGTAGGTGTGTGTGTGTTGTACAGTGTGTAGGTGTGTGTGTTGTACAGTGTGTAGGTGTGTGTGTTGTACAGTGTGTAGGTGCATGTTGTACAGTGTGCAGGTGTGTGTGTTGTACAGTGTGTAGGTGCGTGTTGTACATTGTGTAGGTGTGTGTGTTTGTTACGCCCAGGTCTAGGGGAACCTAGGCGCAGCACAAAATTCATACTCCCCCTCACCTGTTCACTCATACGCAGCTACACAGACACAGGAGGAGGAAGAAAATATCTGCACACAAACAACATAATGACCCAGGGTCGTAATACCCCCCCCAACTAAAAATCAAACATTTCCCGCTAAAGAAATGTTGGATTCACAAGGACATGGACAGAGCATCAGCCATAACATTATCAACACCCTTTGTATAGCAAATTTGGACATTGAAATCCTGTAGCAACAGGGACCAGCGCATAAGGCGGTGGTTGCTGTTTTGCATCCGAGGCAGAAACACGAGGGGATTGTGATCAGAGAATATTACAGTTGGCACAGAACTCGACCCTATGTCCACCTCGAAGTGCTGTAACGCCAAAAGTAAGGCCAGTGCTTCTTTTTCGATGGTGCTGTAATGAAGCTGGTGTTTCTTGAATTTTTTCGAAAAGTAACAGACCGGATGATCAATGTCCCGCTCATCCTCCTGCAGGAGTACCGCCCCCGCACCGAACGCACTTGCGTCCACCTCCAGTTTAAAAGGGCGGGTGAAGTTTGGAGCAGCAAGTACCGGGGCACTGCAGAGGACCGCCTTGGCGGCCTCGAAAGTCGACTGACATAATGATAACCACTGGAAAGGGACTTTGGGACTTGCTAAACCCGTCAAAGGAGCCACAATATCAGTGCAGAACGCACGGTAATAGCCAGCCATCCCCAAAAAACGCCTGAGCTCACGGCGCGTCTGGGGAGGTGGGACATCTATAATATCCTGTACCTTGACAGCCACAGGGCAGACCTGACCTTGTCCCACCTGCTTACCAAAATATGTCACTATTGCCTTCCCAAACTCACATTTAGCCAAATTGAGTGTGAGGGAAGCCGAACGCAAACGATCAAAAATCTCACTCAGAATCTTCAGATGCTCAAGCCAGGTAGATGAATAGGCCACAATATCATCCAAATAAACTTCACAGTTGCCAACCCCACATAAGACCCTGCTCAACAGTCGCTGGAAAGCGGCGGGTGCATTTCTTAACCCAAACGGCATAACCGTGTACTCCAAAAACCAATCCGGTGTAACAAAAGCACTGATTTCAGCGGCACCTTTAGTGAGGGGGACCTGCCAATATCCCTTTAAGAGGTCTAACTTTGTTACATATTTAGCAGAGCCGACGCGGTCCACACAGTCATCCATCCGTGGAAGTGGGAAAGAATCTGCTTTTGTAACGGCATTTAGTTTACGGTAATCGTTACAGAAACGCGGCGTCTTATCCGGTTTAGGGACCAGGAGAGAAGGTGAACTCCACGGGCTACTACTTGGAACGGCTAAGCCGTTTTCAATGAGATACTTCACTTCCTGACGCATTACTTCTCGCTTTGCCGGGTTGACACGGTAGGCATGCTGTTTAATTGGCTTGTGTTCGCCTGCCTCAATATCGTGAGCCAACACAGTCGTTTGAGTAGGAGCATCACTAAACAAACTCGGATAATTTTCAATGAACCTGCGAATATCAGCCGGGGGCGAGTAAGACAGATGTGCTAAATGTTCATTTAGGTTGGAAAATATCGCTGAATTACCGAGACGCGCACAGGACACCGAAGCGCGCCTATCGCTCAGCCCGTCATCACTGGGGCTGTAAGGTGGCTGAGTAACAGACACAGAGGCAATAGGTGGCTGGGTGACCAACACAGAGACAATAGGTGTTACTAACGGAAATTGAGCGGCGCCACTTCTACGATCAACATACATTTTTAGCATGTTTATGTGACACACACACGTTTTTTTCCAACGATCCGGAGTATGGATCATATAATCCGTTCCACTGAGCTTACCTCATACGGGCCGGTAAACTTTGCTTGCAGGGCCGAACCAACAACGGGCAACAGAACTAATACACGGTCGCCGGTTTGGAATTCCCGAGCAACTGACTTTTTGTCGTACCGGGCTTTCATTTTAGACTGGGCGGTCTGGAGCGACTCACGGGCCAAATCATGATGTAGCCTTTCTTTGAATGAACTCACAAAGTGTTGTCTTTTTTTTAAATTGATCGGAGAGCCAATTCTCCATCAACAGACGCAGTGGACCACGCACAGTGTGACCAAAAACTAAATCGGTCGGACTGAATCCTAAAGACTCCTGTAAAGTCTCTCTTATAGCGAACAACAACAATGGTAAACCCTCATCCCACTCACGATTTGTTTCGCTGCAAAATTTGCGAAGCATGCTTTTTAGTGTCTGACGGAACCTTTCTAATGCGCCTTGACTCTCCCGATGGTACGTACTTGACGTACGGTGTCTAACACCTAGTTCTGACATGACCTGAGCGAAGTCTTTGGACATAAAATTCGATCCCTGGTCACTTTGGATGTGCTTTGGGAGGCCAAACGTGAAGAAAAACTTAAACGCTTTCACAATAGAGCGAGCTTTTAACGAACGCAGCGGTACGCCTCCAGGTAACGAGTAGCAGCGCACATCACCGTAAGAATGTACTGATTACTGGATTTTGATTTAGGTAACGGCCCGACACAGTCAATAATAACATTCTCAAAAGGCTCTCCCATGACGGGGATCGGTCTAAGGGGGGCCTTCGGGACCACCTGGTTTGGTTTACCAGACACCTGGCTGGTATGGCAAGAACGACATAATTTAACCACGTCTGATTTAAGTCCAGGCCAGAAAAAATAATGGAGAACTCGCTGGTATGTTTTTCGGATTCCTAAATGGCCGGAGAGGGCGTGATCATGTGCCAAACTCAGTACTTGTAAACGAAACGGCTGTGGAACTACAATTTGGCACACAGACTCCTGTGTAACACCGGAGCTTGGCGACCAGCGGCGCATCAGAACACCATCATCAAACAGGTAAGACACCTATTTTTCACCTGTTTTGTTTTTTTCAAAAGACAAGCAGGCCGACAATGTGCTGTCCGATTTCTGTGCTTTAATCAACTGATCTTTATCTACTGAAAGTTGAAGGGGTTTGTCGTCAGGCTGAAGCTCTATAGAAACAGATATTTTCTCTTGACCCACTGCTCGTGGGCTCATTGGATTGGAGTCACTCATATAAAGGAGTCACTCAGATCCACTACGTCCCGTAGTTTTCGGGACATGGCACGAGTTACGGCACACACAGGGAACAGCTGAACCGAATCCAGCGCGGTGGACTGAGACACACATGTGTCCACAGCTGGATCCTTTACCACTTCACGTGACGGAAAAACTTTCTTCCCAGCCAAATCATTCCCAAGAATCAGATCAACACCGTTAATTGGTAACTGGGGACGCACAGCCACCCTAACCATATCAGAAATAAATTTAGACGACAACGGAACAAAATGCAAGGGCGCTTAGATGCCAAAATATCTGTCCCACTATACGACTGAGCTGAGAACGGCAAGACACCACCACGAATAATCGACTGTTTAGCACCTGTGTCCCTCAGAATTGTGATGGGAATTTGTTTTCCCTCACCTGTCAAAGACACAGAACCCTGCGAAATAAACGGCCTGAACGCCTCATCAATTGCGCTATCCTCCACTTTGATGCAACGTTCTTTACAGAGTGCGGCTTGGTATGAACGAATCCTATAGGGAATGGCGTTTTTCTACCTGCATGCTGCTCTTTCCTTTCTAGGCTAGGACAGTCGACGATGTGGTGTCCTTGCTCACGGCAGTAATAACACTCCCTATTATCAGCCGTTTTAGTGCTACCACGGGGAGGAGATCTTACCCGTCTGTCACTTGCCACAGGCTCACGGGCAAACTGGAAGATAAAAAGGATTTTTTTGAGTTAACACAAATTCGTCTGCAAGTACTGCGGCAGCAGCAAGCGACACACCTTTCTGCTCATTTAATTTAACCAATTCATACGCTCGAAGGACTGTGGTTTTTATCATAGTCGAGGCTCTCCTCAATAGTCAGGGCATTACAGACTTCCTGAGCTTTACCCACCAATTTGCAATGCAACAACAGAGGCCACACTCTCTTTGGCCACTGCAGCATAATAGCGATGCGTTCAAAAGCATTAAAGTACGTATCCACCTGGGACTAATGATATCTGCCTACTCACATCAAAAGTGTCATGGGGATTTGTGTGTGATCTATGGGTAGGTGATGGACTGGATGGTAGAGCGACTCCCCGCACTATCTCCAGAGCTTTTACCCTTATGTGCATGGCTTCCACCTCCAACTCCTTGTGTCTCAGCTCTACCTCCCTGATGCGCAGAGTCAGCTGTAGCTCCTCTACAGACATCCCAGCTCGGGAAGGCAGGCCTTGGAGTGGGGCAGACAAACCTGCGAGATCAACCACTTCATGTTTTTCCTCAAATACTCCCTTCTCGACTAGTTCTGCACACAAGAGGTCTTTTAACTCTTGTTTTTTTAGGTACAAACACATCATAAAACTGTGCAATTAACACTAAATCTGCTACTGTGCAGTCATCAAGTCTCTCAATGGAAGGGTCCGTAGTAAACAATTCCAATTGCTCTCCATTGTGAATTCCAAACAGAAAACTGTCAACCAGAGACCTAGAATGTACGAGAAGAGGAAATATCCATGCTTACCCAACACGATGAAAAGAACGAAAAGACCGGATGTACAAGCCCCCAATTTATGTTATGCCCAGGTCTAGGGGAACCTAGGCGCAGCACAAAATGTGCACTCTCCCCACTCTTCCCACTCCCAAGAACACGGACACTGAGTCAGAGAAGCGTTTGGTAAATGTATTTACAAAAAATTATTCACAAACAGGAGTAGCAAAACCAACAAAAAAGAAACAAACCTTTAAACTCAAAATCTTACCTAACCGAGAAAATAAATATACAGGCTTCTTACCTACACTAACTTAAACAGGAGAAAACGATCAATCCAAAAGGGAAAATAAAACAAAAGAGTTTGCACTCCTGAGAACATACATCTGTCTTACAAAGACAGGTAAGGTGAAACTAGCTCGCAGCCAGAGGAGAAGGACAAAACGATACCAAATTGCGAACACAGCACCTTAGAACAAAATATCAAAATAAGGGCTGCATTGGGAGTAGGAGAAGTTGAGTCAGTGAGAGCGGCCGAGGAACTGCAGGGCTGCAGCTAAATATCCTCCCGTCTCCCCAGGTGGACCAATCAGCCTGTCGAGGGCAGCCAATCAGCTACCGGGCACCACCTGTTCACTCATACGCAGCCACACAGACACAGGAGGAGGAAGAAAATAACTGCACACAAACAACATAACGACCCAGGGTCGTAACAGTGTTGTACAGTGCGTAGATGCGGCGGACAGACAGGTCTCAGTTGGTTTGGTGTCCTATGCTTACTTTTAATACTTGTAAATACAACTTTTGGCCCGTAATTTCAATTCCCCATTTCAGCGACCAGAGAGAGGGGGGGGGGGATATATCCAGTCTCTGATTGTGTTACCTTATTATGAGTGCTCTCATACTTGTTTGATTCTGAAATTGTATATATTTATATAAATATGTGTGTGTGTGTGTGTGTGTGTGTGTGTGTGTGTGTGTGTGGCCTAGCATTACTATACATGTGGGGACCTAAATCTGTTTACACAGTCACGTGTGGGGACTCGCCGCCCTTATGGGGACACATTTGAGGTCCCCATGAGGGGAATCATTAATTTTAGGTTGAAGACTTCGTTCGTTAGGGTTAGGCATGTGTTTAATGACATCCACTTAAACACAGACAGTGGCAGAACTTCAGTGTTAGTATTATTAGATCTCAGTGCTGCGTTTGACACTGTTGACCACAGCATATTACTAGACCGACTGGAAAACTGGGTGGGACTTTCGGAAACAGTCCTAAATTGGTTTGAATCCTACTTAAAGGACAGAAACAACTTTGTTTCTATAGGTACATACACATCTGAGTTGACAAATATGACATGTGGGGTTCCTCAAGGCTCCATCTTGGGGCCTCTTCTCTTTAACATCTACATGCTACCACTGGCTCAGATAATGAAAAACAACAAAATAAGTTACCATAGCTATGCGGATGACACACACATTTACGTAACAATTTCACCAGGAGACTATGCTCCAATTCAAACACTGAGTAAGTGCATTGAACAAATCAATGACTGGATGTGTCAGAACTTTCTCCAATTAAACAAAGATAAAACTGAGGTAATGGTTTTTGGAGCCAAGGCAGAACGTATGAAAGTTAGCGCTGAGCTTCAGTCTGCAATGTTCAAAACAACAGATAAAGCCAGAAATCTAGGTGTAGTCATGGACTCTGACCTGAGTTTCAACAGTCACATTAAAAAAGTTACTAAATCAGCCTACTATCACCTAAAGAATATATCTAGGATTAAAAGACTAATGGCACAGCAGGATTTGGAAAAACGTGTCCATGCTTTTATCTTCAGTAGACTGGACTACTGCAATGGTGTCTTTACAGGTCTCACTAAAAAATCTAGTGAGCTGCAGCTGATTCAGAACGCCGCTGCTCGAGTCCTCACTAACACTAAGAAAGTGGATCACATCACTCCTGTTCTGAAGTCTTTACACTGGCTTCCTGTGTGTCAAAGAATAGATTTCAAAATACTGCTGCTGGTTTATAAAGCTTTGAATGGTTTAGGCCCAAAATACATTTCTGACCTCCAGCTAAATTATGAACCATCCAGATCTCTTAGGTCTTCAGGGACTGGTCAGCTTTCTGTCCCTAGAGTCAGAACTAAACATGGTAAAGCAGCATTCAGTTATTATGCTCCAAACATCTGGAACAAACTCCTAGAAACCTGCAGGTCCGCTGCAACTCTGACTACTTTTAAATCCAGCAAGAAGACTTTTCTTTTTGTCGCTGCTTTTAATTGAACTATTCATATCTTAGACTGCACTGTAACTTTTATCCATGTATTTTTTCTTTTAATGTTTATTTTATTAGCTTTTCTTTTTAATGACTGATTTTAAATGCCATTTTCTTAATGTTTTCATTTTTTTTTTTTGTAAAGCACTTTGAATTGCCTTGTGTTGAAAAGTGCTATATAAATAAACTTGCCTTGCCTTGCCTTGCCTTGCCTTGTTGGTTATGGTCAGGGCTCTCGACTAACTTTTTTCACCATCCTCCCGGAACCGTCCCGAAATACAATCTAAGCCGTCCCGAAATTAATGTGGACCGTCCCGAATTTAAAATGTTAGTTTTTCTACATTATCATTAGTTAAAATCATTCAAAGTGACCTTTAACATAAATAAAACATCATACAAATCATTAGATGATAATTCATCAACCTTTTTATTTGAGTAAATCATTCAATCACATAAACAAAGGCCAAATATATTTAAACAAACACACAAACGAGAAGATTACTCTAATATTGACTCCAATCAAGTCCCATCCAATTAACAAAACAATCCAACACTGTCCTGAAGACAGAACCCAGAGTAACCACTAACCAGGATGACAGTCTGTAACACAGTCAGGAGACCTTTACAAACTGCCCCGCCCCCTCGCACACAGACGGGAGAGAGAGATCTTGTCTGGATTAGAAAGCTCGAAAATACATCATAGACGCATGTTGTAGTCTTATTGCGTAACTAAAAATGTGATATGTGTATGTAGCAATAATACATATGACATATATTATTTAAATGTCTCCAGTACCGTTAAAAAGTCCGATAACGTCGGAGCTTAACGTTACCACTGTCTTTAATAATTCTGGCCCGGGCCCGTTTAATACCGGGGCTCGGTACCCATCCCTACATGGGGAGAGGCGCAGCATATTGCTAAGGACTAAATACGATGGAGAGTTCTCAGCCTTATTACCCATAGGGGATGAAGAGGAGGAAGTAAAGAGGCTGGCGCTCCAGGGTCTGGTTCTACTGTGTGTTTTTGTGATGTAACGGTAAAACATTTCAGAATTCCTCCACGGGATGCCATTGTACATCACTCAACCCGTGAAATACACACACTCAGTACATAGCTAGACCCGCAAATTTGCGGGCCAGGAATTTGCGGGCACAGCCAGCGGCACAGCTGTAGCTACGTGTGTGTGTATTTCGCGGGTTGCTAAATGTTTTGTGCGTGTGTGTTTATGTTGACAAGGAGGTTTAATAACTGTGTGCTACACAAAACGTGCAGTCGGTTTCATTATCATTGCCGTTTGTAGTAGAGTTAGCAGGGTATTTTTATTTTAACACTCGTCCCAAATTCGTCCCAAAATTATTTTGTATCCTCCCCGAAAATATTTTTTCCGACGACGGGACGTCCTTAAGCTCGAGCCCTGGTTATGGTTATAGTTAGGATAAGTCTCCAGGAAATGCATGTAAGTCATTGTAATGTCCCCTGAAGTGATGTATACATCACTTCAGGGGATGTATACATCCGGACACACACTTGTGTGTGTGTCCGCATCTGTAGCCTGTTATTGTCTCATTATACCGCACTGTGAATGAATCAAAGTAAATATATAAGTGGTCATGAACATGTAACCGGTCTGGTGTGATGCCACATGTGATCTCTGCGTTGTGTTGTGTGAATGCAAACAACTTCTTTCTTGCCAACCAGGATTTATTCTCTGTGCAAAACAGAATATAATAATTAAAGCAGGAAATGGCTTCATCAGCTTTCTAACTTCACACCTTCAGTGGAAGAAAACACCCACATGTTAGGTTAGCATATAGCTAAACCTTAGAAAGCTCCCAAACAGTTTGAAGCGCTGCATATTATATAACTACAGTCACACACGGCAACATATAGATATTAACTACAAATAGGTTTGGCTTGTGTGAAGTGTAACATTAAACAATCTATTAACATATAAAATACAACATTTATGACACCACTCGTTCCACTTACTTCTCCTCAGTGGGGCCTGAAGCTAACTGAGGAAAGCAGCGCGAGTCTGCAGAAATGTGCTGGTGCCAAGAGTACCAAAATAAAACGTACTTTTCAAAATAAAAGCATCTAAAAAATAAAGTGACAGTGAGAAGTTTTACAAATAAAGTATGGACAAAAATGATTTTACTGAAATATAAACAAGTGAAGTTATACATCAGTTAGCTACAAACACATCTGTCCATCAGACAGAGGGCTGCTGTGCCTCCTGTCATCATTAATGGACGTCTCTTTAAAATGACCGCTCAGAGGAGAGGAGTTCTCATTTCTCTAACCGCCTGCTGCTTCCCCTCCTCTCACCTCGGTTCCCCTACTCAGTCCTCCGCTCGCATCTCCTGTGGGCGGGACTAAGGGATAGGAGTCGAGGAGGGGAGTCGAGGAGGAGACATTTAAGAATTGAGAAACCTCTTAGCACATTACCAGAAGAGTGGGAGAACAATCTGTAAATAAAGGCTAGACAGATGGCACTGACAGTTTTCAACACAACTCACACAGCCCTCTGAAATAACTGTTCCTGTTGCTGCTGATTCACCTTCACTGTTCATGAAACATAGAAATATCAGCTTTGATGGCACCTCTCTGGGGGGGAAGGAGCCGGAGCTTGTGCGGGAGGTGGAGCGTTACCAGTTGGATCTGGTTGGGCTCGCCTCTACGCACAGCGTCGGCTCTGGAACCTTAGTTCTGGATAGGGGTTGGACTCTATTCTTCTCCGGAGTTGCTCAAGGTGTGAGGCGCCGGGCGAGTGTGGGGATACTCACAAGTCCCCGGTTGGGTGCTTCGTTGTTGGAGTTTACCCCAGTGGATGAGAGGGTCGCCTCCATACGCCTGTGGGTTATGGGTGGGGGAAAACTATGACTGTTGTGTGTGCTTATGCACCCAACAGCAGTTCAGAGTATACAGCCTTCTTGGAGACCCTGGAAAGAGTCCTGTATGGGGCTCCTGAAGGGGACTCTTTAGTCTTGCTGGGCGACTTCAACGCACATGTGGGCAATGATGGAGACACTTGGAGGGGCGTGATTGGGAGGAACGGCCCCCCTGATCTGAACCGGAGTGGTGGTTTGTTACTGGACTTCTGTGCTAGTCATGGATTGGCCATAACAAACACCATGTTCGAACATAAGGATGCTCATAAGTGTACGTGGTACCAGAGCACCCTAGGCAGAAGGTCCATGATCGATTTTGTTATCGTATTATCGGACCTGAGGCCGTATGTTTTGGACACTCGGGTAAAGAGAGGGGCGGAGTTGTCAACTGATCACCATCTGGTGGTGAGTTGGGTCGAGTGGCGGGGGAAGCCTCTGGATAGACCTCGTAAGCCCAAACGTGTAGTTCGGGTGAACTGGGAACGTCTGGAGGAGGCCCAATTTCAGGAGGCCTTCAACTCACACCTCCGGCGGAGCTTTTCAGGCATTCCTGTGGAGGTTGGGGACATTGAACCAGAGTGGTCGGTGTTCAAAGCCTCTATTGCCGAAGCCGTGGCGGGGAGCTGTGGTCTCAA
The DNA here is from genome assembly GCA_902827135.1 of Harpagifer antarcticus. Taxonomy (NCBI): domain Eukaryota; kingdom Metazoa; phylum Chordata; class Actinopteri; order Perciformes; family Harpagiferidae; genus Harpagifer; species Harpagifer antarcticus. Next base: position 616,494 of record CADEHL010001091.1, on the reverse strand, counting down.
GGTCCTAGGTGCCTCAAGGGACGGTAACCCTCGAACCTCCTGGTGGACACCAGTGGTCAGGGAAGCCGTCCGACTGAAGAAGGAGGCCTTCAGGGATTTGTTATCCCGGGGGACTCCAGAGGCAGTTGCAAGGTTCCGACAGGCCCGAAGGGCAGCAGCCTCATCCGTGGCCGAGGCAAAGCAGCGGGTGTGGGAGAAGTTCGGAGAAGACATGGAGAAGGACTTTCGGGCGGCACCAAAGTTGTTCTGGAAAACTGTCCGACACCTCAGGAGGGGGAAGCAGGGAACCATCCAAGCTGTGTACAGTAAGGATGGGACGTTGTTGACCTCAACTGATGGAGTGTTAGGGCGTTGGAAGGAACACTTTGAGGAACTCCTGAACCTGACAACTACGCCCTCTATGTTCGAGGCAGAGCTGGAGTATGACGGGAATCAACACCAATCTCCCGGGGGAGGTCACTGAGATTGTTAAACAACTCCACAGTGGCAAAGCCCCGGGGGTGGATGAGATCCGCCCAGAAATGCTGAAGGCTCTGGGTGTTGAGGGACTGTCATGGTTGACACGTCTCATCAACATTGCGTGGAAGTCGGAAACAGTACCGAAGGAATGGCAGACCGGGGTGGTGGTTCCCCTTTTTAAAAAGGGGGATCAGAGGGTGTGTGCCAATTACAGAGGCATCACACTACTCAGCCTCCCCGGGAAAGTTTACTCTAAGGTACTCGAAAGGAGGGTCAGGCCGATTGTCAAACCTCAGATTGAGGAGGAACAATGCGGATTCCATCCTGGTCGTGGAACGACGGATCAGCTTTTTACTCTCGCAAGGATCCTGGAGGTGGCCTGGGAGTACGCTTATCCGGTCTACATGTGTTTTGTGGACTTGGAGAAGGCGTATGACCGGGTTCCCAGGGAGTTACTGTGGGAGGTGCTGCGGGAGTATGGGGTGAGGGGGTCTCTACTCAGGGCCATCCAATCTCTGTACTCCCAAAGCGAGAGCTGTGTCCGGGTCCTCGGCAGTAAGTCGGACCCATTTCCGGTGAGGGTTGGCCTCCGCCAGGGCTTTGTCACCAATCCTGTTTGTAATATACATGGATCGGATTTCGAGGCGTAGTCATGGGGGAGGGGGTCTGCAGTTCGGTGGACTAAGGATTGCACCACTGCTTTTTGCAGATGATGTGGTTCTGATGGCTTCATCGGTCTGCGACCTTCAGCACTCACTGGATCGGTTCGCAACCGAGTGTGAAGCGGCTGGGATGAGGATCAGCACCTCCAAATCTGAGGCCATGGTTCTCAGCAGGAAACCGATGGACTGTCCACTCCAAGTAAGGAATGAGTCCTTACCCCAAGTGAAGGAGTTCAAGTATCTCGGGGTCTTGTTCTCGAGTGAGGGAACAATGGAGTGCGAGATGGGCCGGAGAATCGGAGCAGCGGGAGCAGTACTGTAGTCGCTTTACCGCACTGTTGTGACGAACAGGGAGCTGAGCCAGAAGGCAAAGCTCTCTGTCTACCGGGCCATTTTCGTTCCTACCCTCACCTATGGTCATGAAGGATGGGTCATGACCAAAAGAACGAGATTGCGGATACAAGCGGCCGAGATGGGTTTTCTCCGCAGGGTGGCTGGTGTCTCCCTTAGGGATAAGGTGAGAAGTTCGGTCATCCGGGAGGGACTCGGAGTTGAGCCGCTCCTCCTTCGCGTCGAAAGGAGCCAGTTGAGGTGGTTCGGGCACCTAGTTAGGATGCCACCTGGGCGCCTCCCTAGGGAGGTGTTCCAGGCACATCCAGTTGGGAAGAGACCAAGGGGTAGTCCTAGGACCAGGTGGAGGGATTATATCTCTTCGCTGGCCTAGGAATGCCTTGGGATCCCCCAGTCAGAGCTGGTTGATGTCGTCAGGGAAAAGGAAGTTTGGGGCTCTCTGCTGGAACTGCTACCCCCGCGACCCGACCACGGATAAGGGGAAGAAGATGGATGGATGGATGGATGGCAGCGAGTGTTAGTCACTAGCTAAGATGAGTCATGGTGTGACATGATGTGGTAATAGTGGACGAACATCCAAAGCTCCTGTTTTCATCATTAGCTCTTTGTGAATATCATAATTAGCTAAAAAAATATATATAATTAGCTCTTTGTGAATATTATATTTACTATGATTATTATAAACAGAACATTGTGTTAAACTTAACGTGGTGATTATTTTATCTTCCAACTGTGCAGTAGTTTACTGATAATCATAATAGCAGAAGAGTTATTCTCTGTCTCTATGGACGAATATAGTGTATCACTTCTAGAGTTGGGAATCATTGCAGGCATATCACTTTGCAAAACAAAGTGAAATAAATCAGTTCATCCGTATCTGATGTATAGTAATAAAAGGAGTTGGTGCTTTCCTATCTTCAAAACAATTATTTTAGGAATGTCCACTGTAAAAGTAGGGACATGCCTTATTCTATTGTACACTCTGATGTGCATTATACATGTGATTATTTTTATAATAAGACGTTGTCATTGAAAATGTCCATAAAGACTGAAATAATGAAATCTATTGATACATACAGTACATACAGCACATTTCAGCGGTGTGTGAAAGTGAATAGTTAAAGATTTAAGAAGTTCTACTTCAGTGTTTGCAAAACAGATTTGGTGTCCAAAACAGATTTGGTGTCCTTTGCCTGCATCAGCAGGCAAAGGACACAAAATATGCATTCAGCTGATCCCTTTGCACAATTTGAACAAACTGTTGAACTGACCCTCAGAAATAATAACAAGTTTATATAACTCCTTGAGATTATACAACGCTGCGTTGTGTAACCTGCCAGAGAAAGATTTCCTCTCAGCTCTGAAGTTCCCCTTAACTGAAAATCAAGTGTGTGTGTGTGTGTGTGTGTGTGTGTGTGTGTGTGTGTGTGTGCGCATGCAGCGAGTGCTCTGCTTTCAATGTGTTTTAATGTTTGAATTGACTCTTTATTATAATAATCTATAGGAATCTGAAACAGACTTTCAAGGATGTTTTGAATTTTCTGTAGATTAAATGAACTTTGACTCTTCCTATTCAGTTCTTGGATTTTTAGGAAACACAAAATAATAAAACGTTCACTCCCCCCATTCAGGACTTACGGGGGTTGGTTGTCTTGCAGCGCGACCACAAACTAAAACAAATTGAAGTTCCACAGTGTTCTCCTGTCCTGCAACTCAGCCGGGCATTGACTATTAATGGAAGTTCAATTATATACGCCTTCTTATTTTGGGGCCAAAACTATTCAAATGTGAATAATACATTTGGTACAAGTGTAATATTTGTATCTTTCTCAAAATAACTGTAACTGAAAGAAGGAGGGCTACCATCAATAAAACATCACTATAACTCCTGATTCCTAACATTTGAAGGGTTTTGTAAATAAAATAAAACGGTACGTCAAAGAGAAACCAGGTGACTATGGAAACTATTTAATGTGTTCCTCCTGTCCCCCCTCCACACCTCTGTCTCCACAGCAAGTACCAATCGGTGAACGTCAGCACTAACCTGTATGTGATCAGTCAGCCATGGCTCTACACTTTGGCCTGGTGTTCCGGAGCTCAGTCTGTAACCACCAACTCCATCCACATCCTGTCCAGCATCAACAAGCCGCTCTTCCTCATGGTGATCCTTTATTAGATATTATCATCCTGCTGTCCTGAGAAAGCTTCATGTCATATTCCTAAAGGCTTAATTGTTTGGCTGCATGAAGCTTTGATCTACAACATGGCTGTACCAAACTGTATATACTGTATGTCCTAGCTGTCTTGGCTTGTATCATTTCCTTTAAATGTCACCAAACATGATTTGTTTTGCAATTCCAAGAAGTCAGGGAATTCCCCAAAATATGATCAATATTGATGCAGCATGTCGTCCTTCTTTGCCTTTATCATAAAGAGAGGACAGACGGATGGGAGAGGGGGGGGCTGACATGCAGCATTCTACACAGACATCAAAACATAAACTACTAACCTTAGTATACTGATTTTTTTCATGTGATGAAACCTTTTTTTTAATAAATTGTAAACTGTACATACAGAAGTAGACTACACATTGTTGAAAAACACAGGCCTACTTTTGCAGCCTTTTCACATGCTGATTGTTTGCTACCAGGATGTAGTCTAAACTGTAAGAGGACATTCTTCTGTCCCTGGACTGCCTCTAACTTCCCTCAGATTTAGGAGCTGCTGTGGAGGGTTGGAAAAAAGTCCTTATGCATTTATATTTTAGACATCTAGAATGTGCTCAGATCCGCTGCGGCTCTCAGAGAGTAGTCAGTAGGTTAGAAGCTCTGCAGCAGGTAGCGTGGTGCTTGAAGGTTGTTCAGTCTGTAATGTTTTGGTATCACTGACATTCTCTCACCACCTACATCTCTAACTTTTTTATACAAGTACCGAAGCCCCAGACTTTGTGTTCAATCAAATAAATAATGATCTGTTCACTACACTGTTCCATTATCAACCTTCTCTCCGACTCTCCAGACTCAAGAGGAATACAATTTGATGTGGATTCTGACTGATGCTGTGTCTGCCCTGCTCATCATAGCAGTTTTCATATTCCATTGGTGCGTACAGACACACACACTCACACACATTCTAATGATCATCTGTAAAGGTAAACAAAGAGAGGGGACAGAATAGCAAATAGAGAAATATTTTTTTAGAGACATTGATATTCCATTAAGAGGTATAACACACACACACACACACACACACAGGGCCGCCCCTGGCCAACTTGGGGCCCCAAGCGACATTGTGAGATGAGGCCCCACCCCCCAACCGACAGGAGTGAAAACAAAGTAGGCTACTTTGCAAATATAATTCCTGTTTATTATTATTATCAACAGTTACTTTTTTATACAGTGAGGTAAATGTAGCCTCAAAAAGATTAGAATATGATTAATGCAAATAAACTACTTCTAATAATGATAATAATAATCATCATCAATAATATAATATAAATACTGTATTATTTTTATTATAATATAGTTGTAATATAGTCAAGACAAAACATGCTTATGACATGCTCAAAAACTGATATTTCTTAAATCTGTATTCAAATGTAGTTCCCTCTGTCAGCAATGTATCAACAACTACACACACATTGCTATTAGTATTTCTCTGTGTCGTGGTTGACATGATGATGACTGTTAGGAGTTAAGGGGAGAGGCTGAGCATCACCATGAAATGTGCAAATTGACATAAAAATGAATAAAAGGGGGAAAAATGCTCCATGTTTTTTAGGCTGTAAACTTTAACTGTTATGCAAGCCAACTAGACAGACAGTGTATCTCTCTTCCTCCTGTACATTAGCAGATAAGAGGCATCACATACTTGAATGGTAAATAAAGAATGCTGGAAATAACTGCATCTCCATTAGCCTCTATGCCAGGGATCACCAACTACATTTGTCCAAGGGCCAAAATGTATCCAATAGACACTATCGCGGGCCAGCGGGGGGGGGTACAGGTACTGCATAAAGCTTAGCAGACTCTTCACGCTAATGAAGGATCACTTCTAGGCAGGGTTGGGAGGGTTACTTTGTAAATGTAATCAGTTACTGATTACTGAATACATGCTCTGAAAGTAATCAGGGTCTGAGTCTGACCCTTGTCAATTAACTACAGGGGTCCCTCAGGGCTCTGTTCTTGGTCCCCTCCTTTTCTCTCTGTACACAAACTCGCTCGGATCGGTCATTAGCCCGCATGGTTTTTCTTACCACTGCTATGCTGACGACACCCAATTGATTCTGTCCTTTCCCCGCTCAGAGACCCAGGTCGTCGCACGCATCTCTGCTTGTCTAGCTGACATCTCTCAGTGGATGTCTGCTCATCACCTCAAGCTCAACCTTGACAAGACTGAACTGCTTTTCCTTCCGGGAAAAGATTGTCCTACTCTTGACCTGACGATCAACATCGGCACCTCTGTTGTTTCCCCGACTCTGACCGCAAGGAATCTGGGTGTGACCCTGGATAACAACCTCTCCTTCACTGCAAACATCGCTGCTACAACTCGTTGCTGCAGATATACGCTGTACAACATCAGGAAGATTCGTCCCCAGCTGACCCAGAAAGCCACCCAGGTTCTGGTCCAGGCTCTCGTCATCTCACGCCTAGACTATTGCAACTCCCTCCTGGCTGGTCTACCTGCATGTGCCATCCGACCTCTTCAGCTCATCCAGAATGCAGCGGCTCGTCTGGTCTTCAACCTTCCAAAATTTTCCCACACCACTCCGCTCCTTCGCTCCCTTCACTGGCTCCCGGTAACTGCTAGAATCCACTTCAAGACACTAGTACTTGCATACCATGCTGCGAATGGATCTGGCCCTTCCTACATCCAGGACATGGTTAAACTGTACACCCCAGCGCGTGCACTCCGCTCGGCATCAGCCAAACGACTCGCTGCACCCTCGCTGCGAGGTGGACCCAAGTTCCCATCAGCAAAAACACGTGGGTTTGCTATCCTGGCTCCAAGATGGTGGAATGAGCTCCCCATTGACATCAGGACGGCAGAAAGCCTGCACATCTTCCGGCGCAGACTGAAAACTCATCTCTTTAAATTCCACTTCGAGCGATAGAATTACTATCAAAGCACTTATATACTAACATAGGACTGGCTTATCTATAGCCAGCTGACAAAGCACTTATATACTAACATAGGACTGGCCTATCTATAGCCAGCTGAGTAGCACTTGAAATGTGTGGCTCTATGATACCTGTTGTACTTATATGATTCTGTTTTTCTTCTGGGCTGTGTCTTCCTGGTCGTATGTACTTATTGTAAGTCGCTTTGGACAAAAGCGTCTGCTAAATGCAATGTAATGTAATGTAATGTAATCAGAATACAGTTACAGTTACGTGTCTTAAAAAAGTGTTCAGGTTACTTTTAGAATACTTTTGGAATACTTTCTTTTTCCATAACAGATGGGTATGTTTTGGTGAGCAGGAGACACTTGTTTTACTGTTTTAATGGCTTATCAAGAACTCAAACACAACATCTTGGTGTCATTCTGGACAGCTCCCTCTCATCTGCACCCCACATAAAAAACATCACCCGGACTGCATTCTCCTACTGTAAACCTTTCCTTAGAATATGTTATGAATTGTAAGGTGTCCTTGGGTGCTTTGAAAGGCGCCCCTAAATAGAATGAATTATCATTATTATTATGATCTGAAACGATGTAATAACTTTTAAAACTGTTTCCAGTCACTTGCCCCATGCATTCAGCAGCAGCAGGCCATTCACTTTGATTTGATCCCGTTATAAATGTCATCATTTCGACAATAAAGAAATGCTACATCAACGTTATCTTGCACATTTTATCTAACCATCTCCGTTTCTAACTTTCAATATATTTTAAAAGAGATCTCTCTCTCTCATCTGCGTGCGGGGGGTGGGGCCTCACAGACACGCTGCATCTCTCTCACTCACAGACACGCTGCAGCGCTGTGCAGTGTGCACACAGTTCTGCCGGTAATGAATATTACATTTTGTGAGGAAACTTTTCCACCAATAATTCCAATAAGTATTCCAAAATGTATTCACTTCAGGTTTACGAAAGTAACTGTAATCAGATTACTCGTTTTTCAAATGTAACGCCAGCTGAATACAGTTAGCCTACTTGATTTTTGTATTCTGATTACGTAACGCCGCTACATATATTCCGTTACAACCCAACCCTGCTTCTAGGCTACTGTCCCGCAGCTCCTGCCTCTCTGTTGGACTCTGTCGCAGAGGGGCTGCTGCTGTGGTGCAGAGCGCACAAAGCAGACTCTTCACAACAAGGATCACTTCTTCTTCTTCAAGGAAGGGAAGGTTTCGCAGTACGCAGTCTACTGTCCCGCAGCTGCTGCCTCTCTGTTGGACTCCGGTACTGCACCTTACTCACGAGACGTTGTAAAAAAAATAATGGGTGGGGGGCGAACGCAGTAACCACTCCGCCAACGCCACAGTCACCCCCGTCGTGCGGGCCGGATGAGAATGTCTGGCGGGCCGGATGTGGCCCGCGGGCCGCCAGTTGGTGGTCACTGCTCTATGCTCTGCAGAGACTGCCTTCTTCATGTCGTGAATTGCAGCTGATATTTTAATATGGCAATTGGCAATTTGACTTATACAACATTCGCAAGTTATACATTTGACTCATACAATAACCCACCTTCGAGTGATGCTCTAGTTTCTTCATGTTTTCTGTTTCTTGCTTGCGCCGGACTGAAAGTGTCTTTTCACCGACATCTCTTCACCTGCACTAGTGGCCGTATCAAAGCCGTGATTGGTCAGATGTCGATTCATTGCAACTGTGTCAGGTTACAGACGTGTTCCCCTTGTCACCTCTCACTCTCGCGTGTCAGCGGGGGGTGCGCGGAGAACTGCGCACAGCAGCTGAGGCCCTCTGGGCGGGGCCCCCTGCGCAAGGCGGGGCCCCATGCAGCCTGCGTGATTGGCCTGTAGGGAGGGGCGGCCCTGCACACACACAGGCACTTCCACGTGGTAATTCACACTCAGTGGACAGATGAAAGCAGGTACATGTGGCAGCTCAAAGCACTTTGGTGAGCACAGAGACACACCTGGTTATCCCCTGCTACTCTGATCTCTCTCTTTGGTGTGTGTGTGTGTGTGTGTGTGTGTGTGTGTGTGTGTGTGTGTGTGTGTGTGTGTGTGTGTGTGTGTGTGTGTGTGTGTGTGTGTGTGTGTGTCACAGGTGGAGAGAGAGAGGCCTGCCCTGGTCCGGTAGCCGACAGACTCATGAGAATGGAACGTACAGCAAGTTCAGGACAGGTGTGTGTTTCTCTTTACAGTGTCACTGTGGATTCATGTAATACCCCTTTTCAGGATACACTCAGTTTACTCAATACAGTATCATTAATAGCAGTCACTATCAGTTTCATTCCTGCTGATCAGTACAGAGTGAGGCTTTGCTGGAGCAGATCATCTTCATTAAAAGAGGCAATGTCTTATCTGGTCATCTAAGCCAATCAGCAACAGTCCCAGAGTGTACGCGGATTAAAAACAAACATGGCCCCCAGCCCCCCGTCCCATCTGTACTGCACACAGGGATGAAGCTGGTACATGTGATGGACCAGCAGAGACATTATTTTATGATTCAATCCTTGCATGCATGTGTGTTTTAGACTCCTCAGAGGTCATCTGTTTTCGCTGGAGCCCCCTCCACTCTGACCCCCCTGCTGGAACCCTGGTCTCCCTCCCTTTGGTCTTCAACCCATGACCCCCTGCATGACCCCCTGCATGGCGCCTCAGGGGAACCTTGTATGAGCTCTGAACTTTGTCTGAACTGTACAAGCTGCTACTCTTACTGTAGGAGAGTAGCACCCTCTCTGAAGCCCACACAGAGACATGTGGGATTTAAACAACTGAGAGGATCAAGAACTACAGAAACTGTTGTAGAAAAACCCTCCATTACTGTGAGAACCTACAGTCTGCCCCTTTCATCTCAGCATGGGTCCATACAGTAGATGTAATCCGTCCTCCTCATGCTTCACATGCATGTCTTCTTGTTGGCATCTCTTGTGCTTCACCACCTGCTTGTGTACTCCCCCACCTCATTTATGTTTCTTGTGCACCCTTTCCTCTCTCCCTTCATAGAGAGGCGAAGTCCCTCCCTTTCTGGTGGACCTCCATGGGACCTTATTTCGGAAAAATTATGTATTGAAGTCAATGGCGAGAGAAAAGTCATCTTTCGATCCCGTTTGAATTGTGCCACAAATTACACATATGATGTTTGTCAATTTAAAAGATCATTTTGCAAGTCAAAAAAAATGATCGCTGGATGACATTAATGTTGTACACAGAAAACTAGTTGCTAAAACAAAACACGAGTGTACCTTGTTAGCTAATGTTAGCTAGCTGACATTAACGTTGCACGTTACACTCATTTAACACTCACAGAAACCTTGCACGCTGGCTCTTACGGAACCGAGCAGCTCTCAACATGCCCAGACGTGTAATGATTTCCACCTCCTTTAATACTTTTCCCCTCATTCTGGTGTTGGTGACGTGTGTTGTGCGAGACCAGAGATGTTGTTCATGGAGCGGTTTCACACACAAATAAGTGTTACTTCACAGTTTTACGACAAACTGTGACTTTTTTGACATGGAAATTATTTTTTAAGATTGACAAACATCACAATTCAAACGGGGTCGAAAGATAACTTTTCTCTCTCCATTGACTTCAATACATAATTTTTCCGAAATAAGGTCCCATGGAGGTCCCCCGGAAAGGGAGGGGCTCTCTATGGCATGCCTCCCCCACAGTGCTCCTTGACATGTGAAGGTATGAACTATAAACTCTTTGACTGTTTGCCCCCCATCTGCAGAGCTGAGTGACGTGTGGTCCATCTCCAGCGTCAGCGTGCGGCCGGATCTGCGGAGCGCGCCCAGTTCCCCCAGTAACCCCCACCTGCCCACCATCACTGAGGAGTGAGGGGGGGAGAGACAGAGAGCAGAAGGTACAGACAGTGAGAGAGGGAAGAAAAGAACGAGTAATGAAAAACTTAAATATTTACGTCCTGATAAGGAAGCATCACATTGGAATAAAACATTCCTGATTATTATTATTAGAGGTTAACACTGTCAAACCCCCCCACCAAACTGCATCTAGTTGTTCAGAGTGCGGGCAGCATGCTGAAAGGAAACAACTCCATAGAGGTTATTACATTTAAACTGTCCTTACATCTGTGACAGTAACTATTTCTAACTGAGCCTTTGGTGATTCACGCTCAGAGAATCCAGGACAGAGAGAGGAACAGCAGCAGAGCCTTCCTCTCTCCTCTCAGGACTCGGCTGGTCAGGCAGCGGGGGGGCTGGAGACCCCCAGTGTCATAGAGGCCATCACACAGCCTGGGCAGGGAGGACAGTTGAACTTTACCCAGAGCCTGACATGCTTTACAACATTTTCATCATTCAACACCACCAGCTGAGCTCAGCATCGCAAGAAACTCAAAAGAAAGAAGAAACCAATGAATATACACTGCTGTAGTAATAAGCGAGTCACTTCACTCTTTCTGTCTCGTGGTTCTAGTTCAAAGAAAAACCAAATGTTTGAAGAAGAAAGCACGGACAGAAGCTGGAGGAGTGATGGAGTGGAACCCATGGACAACGTGCTGCACAGAGATCAGCTGCATCAAAACCAGCCGTAAACTGGTCTCTAGCGTTCTCTGGGTCTGTGAGGGGGGGGGACACAGTCAGTGAACTGTACATTGTTGGACTGACGGAGTGAATGTAACCCAGAGGCTTGGGAAGGTATTGCTAATATCTATTTATCTTTTGTATTAGAGTGAATTTATTATATAGCAGGCCATGTGTCTGAAAAGCATGTGGGAATGTTCAGGCAGGGTTTTATTCCAGTTTGGCTTCATGTTTGTGCCAAAGGCCCCATAGCTGCTCGAATAAAGATAAAGATACTTCTGAGAACTTGTTTAAAGAGGAGATGAATACAGCTTCTTTTCCTGGAATACAGCAATCTTAGAGTATGACTCTATAGTCCGTCGGTGCTATGTTGTCCTAACTTCAACTGATTTTACATTTGTGTTTAAGTGTCTTCACTTTTTAGGTTTGAAATCCAAGAGGTTAGGATCCTTCATTTCTTAGGGGTTTTGCCAGTTTGCTGCACAGGTTAGCATTAAATCTCTCCAGTCATTCACTGGATCAATAGTGAACTTTTACATTTAGGGATAGGCCTGGATTTTGACACGTCTTAGTCCTTAAATTCTGAATTCTGAAGTATAAAGCAGCCAGTACAGTGCAGAGTTCACATCTTTCAAAGACTGCAAACACAAAGCAACTTGTACTGTGTTGTAATGTCACATGAAACAGTGGTTAGCACTTAGCTTAGCTGTCCTTGTGTTCCTGTTGAGATATAGTAGGCTAAGCTTTTTGGCTGAAATCACTATAGCTGCAGAACCATAAATATTCAATTGAATATACTGTATATTCATTTGAATAAAGCCCTGCGCTGGGTTTCCTTTGGATATGCTTCGGCTTTACGCTTGCATGTTCTGGAATCATCCAACTTGTATTTTATAGATTCTTTTCAAAAGCTATACTTTGTGATGGCAAGTCCTCAGTTGGATCCTAACAACCACAGGAACTGTTTCAAAGGTCTCAAAACACAGTCAGGTAGAAAGGTTCCAGCCAGAGTTTAGCATGCTGTGAGGAACACTGACAGCAGAGGCACCTCTGATCAAAACCTCTGCAGTATCATCACTGCTCCACTCTGCAATATATTACTTCAGAGCTAAACTTCAGAGCACAACCTCGTTGTATTATTCTACAACAGTCATCCATCAGCAGTTCAACTTCTCTGCTGTCTTTATCCGTGTAGATTCAAATATATTTTTGACAGGGTCAATGCCAACAACAAATGAATTATTAATAAGAGTTCTGAATGTCACCCCCTCAGCTGTGTGTCAGATGCGGCTGTATGAGTGGATAAAGGTTGCTGGTTTGATGCTTCCTGTCTGTGTTCATATGATGCTCGTGTGGTGCTAAACGTGTACAGAAAGTGACACGAGGAGAGATATGTTCAGGCTACACAAGCATCCTCCCACACCTCTGAGCCACTGGCTCTGAGCAATGAATGCAGTGATCAAACATCAGCTGAGATATAACTGAGACCTGTCAGAGTCCAGATGCCTTTCTTTCAGCTCAACGGCTACTTTAGCTTTGATGTAATAGAAGCGTTTCCAAGCTTGTGTTTCTTTTACTGTGACTGTTCTCTGATTGTAATGCTGCTGTCATCGTATATTAAAACATGAGAAGGTCTGTTCTTGTTATGCCTGAAGTACATGTATACACATCACAACAACTTACATTTCACTGATCTCAGAACAAGTCATGTTATCCTCCAAAATATATATTAGCAATTATATATTCAAATTCAATTAATACAATCATATATTTGTTTGCAGTGTGAATAATAAAGATTAAATAGGGATGACAAAGATAGAATCATTGACTGATATGGAAATAAAAGCAAAACTAAACCAGCAGGATGACATAAGATATCTTTGTCACACTTTTAATTACTTTCAACATCTGACTCTCCTATAAGATACTATACTAGTACTTTAAGTATTTACAGTATTCTTTGGCTCTATGACTACTTTGGACTTTCCTTTTTTGACATTCATGACAAGGACTTTCATTTGAATACAGACAATACTCTTGACTTTTTTATAGCATATTTATTGTTACATTTGTATTCCATAATATTCTATGACTTCATGACATGCTGTACTATGAAATCTTATACATTATAGTTATAGTAAATGATCATTATTTGTATGGCGTAATGATATTTCAAGTTAGATTTTTTGTGATATTTTGATGTCATACATGTTTTTGTTGTAAACCATCGCATACCTTTTTTATGAAAAACTAAAACAGTGACTTATCGTAATACTGTATTATGACTAATTTGGTATACATTACTGACCTTTACCCACATTTTTTACGAGTTACTAAATACTTTAATGAGAGTTTTTTTTCACCAACAAAATATACTCTCAACATGCTATACTGAAACTCTTAGTTATACTAAACTAGGACATTTATGAAAATTAGTCACAGCATACTTTTTTTGTATATTTATAATATAAAACAATTTTTGCTACAGCACAGAGCTTTGAGTCAGAGCAAACATCCGGTCTGCACCCCAACAGAATGGAAAAGCTGGCCGTTGTTAATGCAGCTAGAGTTTAGTGGAGACAATTCATCTACAGCAGATGTTCATATTTACCTAGATATCACTTTTTCTATTTGACTGGAGCTTAGGCATTTAGTGAAGAATCTCAGAACCTCTAAGAGAGCAAGGCACTGGATCAGAGCCTCTGAACGACCACTCTTGTGACACACTACTTTCCCATTCCAACAGCCAGGATCCCTGTGATCAAGGAAGATCTTTAAAGACTTCTATAAATCACCTGAAGTGAACATGAATCACATTTCTTTGATTTGAATATGGTGGTTGTTCATGTTTATTTTGATACAGTCACATGAACAATCTGAAATATTGTATTCACAGTTCAGCCCTGGTTTGGGAGGTGTTTCTTTTTATTATTCTCATTCTTTTGAGGTGTTAAATGAATCACACAGCCAGTTGTGGGAGAAATGTGAAGACCATTTAATTTGTAATGATTACTCTTCAGCATTTCAGTTTCCTAGTAAACAGGCATGAGGTGTCTGTGCTGAACAAACAATGGAATGTGAAAATGTCCTTTATAACAAAAAGGTGGATATCCGGTTATAAATGCATTTGCAAACTAAAAACATTTATTACGAAAAATGATATTTGTTAGTTGACCTTGAGTTTGGGGTATGTTTTCAAACTACAGGAATGTTACAAAAACAGCAGCTGCACAGGAATTCTGGGTAATGCAGTCCCAACAGAAATAGAGAGATAATTAAGGCAATTAATTAATTAATGTAAAACTAAACACACACAGCTGACACTGATCTACAATATTAAACAAGGTGTAAACATACATCAACATACATGAAATAAGAATTAAAAAACAAATCCCCAATGTAAACTGCCACAAAGTAAGGCCTACAGCACAGCCATGGACTCTAACTCTCTGGGGGGGTCATACGGTTCTAAATAAAGCTTGGACCCTCACAACACTCCAGTTACACTGTTTGGTTCTAAGGCCAGAGAAAGGTTTTTCTACAGAAAATGACAGCCTATGTCATGGAGTTGTTGAGTTTATGTTCTCTCTTAGAGAAGAGAGAACATAAACTCAACAACTCCATGACTTCATTATGTTAGATGCACCAGGCAGGGAAGGAAGAGGAAGAACTGTCACTAAAGCTCCTGTGATGCTCCAATGTTCATTACACACACACACACAAAACAATTACACAGTCTGATGGATGAAAACGTTTATATTTTTAAATCCTTATTCCTGACACGTTTTTATGCCCGGCTGTGCTTTGAGCTGAAGCCTAACGTTAGCATGCTAACTCCTGGAGTATAGCACGGTTTGTATGCAGTTTCAAATTAAATGTAAGACTTTGTAAATAACACAAAGAATTAAATCAAATATAGTTTGCACAAACATACCTTAATAAACATATAGAGATTGAAAAACCAATAAGGCCTATAATTATTATTAAGCATTTACATTAGTGTCACATTTCTATCAGTATGTCCCCATCTGTATATAATAAACAACAATTCATTAACAAAGGCATAATATGGATGGATTTAATGTTCAAAAATAGTGAGATTGAGTTTTTGCTAAACTCGGCACTTCCTGGATTTCCACCGGTCTCACTTGTAGTTTATAAATGTATACATTCTAATAACAGTTAGCTGATGTATTTCTGAGTCCTCACAGGTTCCAACATCCAGGCAGGACACGTCAGAATGTTTTTTAAGGAGTGTTCGGACAGTTTGGACGTTCAGAGGTAGTCGTCCTCGCTGGACTCCTCTTCCTCGGGGGGTCTGTACAGGTGATAGTGGCTGGGGCCTTCCCCGGGGTCCTCGCTGCTGGAAGACAAACTGTCCTCTGTGAGCTTGGACTCTGCCGAGCTGACAGAAGGACTGCGGCTCATCCTCCACAGCTGGTGGGCAAAGGTCCGCCCCCAGCTGCAGTGCTGGCCAATAGGGCGCAGGAGCCGGACGAGCTTGGCGGCTTCCTGCCAGTAAGAAGTTCACTTGCTGTGGCCCCGCCCCGGGCGCTGCCGGTTCATGGTGGTCAGCATCTGACTGATGTAGGAGGTCAGCAGGTCGTCCATCTTGTAGCCCTGCAGGGGAAAGGAAAACACACACACGTCACACACCTCTTGAAGGCGCACAGCGCGACGTTTAATTCAGTTTTGAAACTAGGTCTGGGCAAGTTAACTCATTAATACCGCGTTAACGCCTTTAATAATAACGCGGACAATTATTTTATAGTTTTTTTTAAATTAATATTATAATTTTCAAAGTCCGTACTGACAAACCATGCTCACAGGAGGGGGGGATGTTGATCAGTATTGGCTTAGTAGTGTAGTAAATGTAGTCTCCACATGCTTCAAGCACTCCACCATCGTTCCTGTCCCCAAAAAGTCTAAAACCACCAGCCTCAACGACTACCGCCCAGTAGCACTCACCTCCATCATCATGAAGTGCTTTGAGCGGTTAGTCAAAACCTTCATCACCTCCTCCCTCCCTGACTCTCTGGACCCCCTGCAGTTTGCCTGCAGAGCAAACAGGTCCACAGACAACGCCATAAACCCCCCCCCCCTCCACACTGCCCTCTCACACCTGGACCAGAGGAACACATATGTGAGAATACTGTTCATTGATTACAGTTCAGCCTTCAACACTTTGTGCCCTCCAAGCTGAGACCTGGGGCTCAACAGCACCCTCTGTGATTGGATCCTGAACTTCCTGACGGGCAGACACCAGGCAGTGCGGGTGGGAAACATCACATGACCCTCAACACCGGAGCCCCTCAAGGCTGCGTGCTCAGTCCTCTCCTCTACTCCCTGTTCACTCACGACTGCGTGGCCACACACAGCTCAGACACCATCGTGAAGTTTTCTGACGACACACCCGTCATCGGCCAGATCACCAACGGCAAGAAGACTGATTGTGGATTACAGGAAGCAGCAGGGAGAGGGACACGCCCCCATCGCCATCAATGGGACTACGGTGAAGCGAGTCAGCAGCTTCAGGTTCCTCTGTAACTCACCAAAACAGCTCGACAGCGGCTCTTCTTCCTCCGCAGGCTGAGGAGGTTCAACATGGTTGGAGGAGCTCGGTCAAAATAATTTCATTGCCATTTCTACACTGTAGCTGCTGAGCATATGACAATAAAACCTTTGAATCCTTGAATCCTTAGGATGGGCGTCATCACACGTCTCAACCAATGAGAGAATAGGGGGCGGGCCTAAGACTGCTGCAACGCTCACATGAACAGAAACAGAAAGAAGTGGCAGGGACAGAAACATGGAGGAAGGTACAGAACTCTGACATGGACATTTTACATCTCTTTAGACTGAGGAGTTGATAGAGTTATTTTAACCTCTGCAAAGTTTGGTTATCTCACACTTTGAGGGGAACTTCTATAACAAACCAGATAACACGTTAAATCCCTGGCAGTGGCAAATAGCTTTGGTTTCACATTTGATTTGATTATATTAATTAAGGTTTAAGTTGAAATGTACAATAAATATTTGAACTGCTACTGTGTATACTTATATACTAATAAAGGACTGGCTTACCTAAAGCCAGTTGAGTAGCACTTGAAATGTTTGGCTCTATGAAACCTGATGTACTTATATGATTCTGTTTTCTTCAAGGTTGTGTCTTCCTGGTCGATTGTACTTATTGTAAGTCGCTTTGGATAAAAGCGTCAGCTAAATGTAATGTAATGTAATGTAAAGGGAATACTGCTGTTAAAAAAGACCTTATTGTTTAAAGTGTTTACAAACCAAATGGTATTACCCTTTTTTTCATAAAGCAGTACTATAAAATAAAAGTAGCAATACACTACCTTTGAATTCATTATTGAATTTTGTGATAGCAATGCGAATAATCGGTATTAAAATGTTAATCGTTGCCCAGCACACATTTGAACACAAACAAGGAGGCAGCCCATCTAAAGACGGAAATAGGCTATCACATGAAAAAGGGAAATGTAGTTCTTCATGATGGAGAACATCATGCTCCTCCTGCTGTCATTTCAGACTCTCATTAGTGTGTGTGTGTGTGTGTGTGTGTGTGTGTGTGTGTGTGTGTGTGTGTGTGTGTGTGTGTGTTGCTGCCACCCACCAGCGAGGTCTCACACAGTAGTTTGCTTCCTCTGACCAGGTTGCCGATGGTGATGTGGAAGTAGGTGTTCCCACTGCTCCAGTTGGAGATCTTGGTGAAGGGATGAGTGGTGAGGATGTCCTACACACACACACACACACACACACACACACACACACACACACACACACACACACACACACACACACACACCACACATCACACACACACCACACACACACACACACACACACACACACACACACACACACACACACACAACACACACACACACACACACACAGGTGAGCCTCTGACTTACTCTAAAGGACTTAAAGTCATTTATACAAATGGTTATAAACTATGAACTGTGAAACATGTGATAGATGACAGAGCACACCGGGGGGGGGGAGTATATTACCTATTTAGCTAGGACATTCCACTGCTTGCTCTGAGCGTTATCTACAACATCTTATCAACATCTTATATAACAAGAGTACAGACTGGGGCCATACTATACTTGATGACATCACAGCGTTGTGTGTCTCTTAAAGACAAATCCAAACAGCGCATTACAATAAGTCCTATATCCTTCGCAGCAGCCTCCCCCACACTCTGGAACTCCCTCTCCAGCCACGCCAGATCCGCCAACACTCTCACATCATTCAAACAATCCCTCAAAACTCACCTTTTCACTCTTGCCTTCAACTCCTAATCCTCGCCTATCCCACCTTGCTTAGCACCTTTTTACTTTTGTTGTTATTTTGTTTTACTTGCTTGTAAAGCGCTTTGAGCGCCAGGAAAAGTGCTTTATAAATGTAATGTATTATTATGATATGATCGGACAGGTGGGGGCGCACTGGTTCCTACACAAACACACACCTTGGTCTTGGGGTCGATGAGGCTGACTCCGTGCTTGTTGATGGCGATCAGCAGGATCTCTGGGAAGTTGGGCTCTGTTGTTTGCTGCAGACACATCAATGTATTATCTATTCTATCGAGCCGTTTGGTCTATCAAATAATCATAGTACATAAAACCCTTCCTATGATTTGTGTGCAAAATGTTTATTTTGAAAGGTGACTAAGGCTGTCAGACTAAAGGACATTTGAAATTGATACTCCATGTTTTATTCACATAAAGGCAAATGCTTGTTTGTGAAAAACTGAGCAATAAACTGTTTTTTGATTCAGCTAGGTGTTAGGTGCTAGGCAGAGCAAGGGGGGGGGATTGGTCTGGCCTATGAGACAGACAGGAAGTGACACGCACAATTGTGTTTACCTTGACCTCAAAGAAGGCGGAGCCAAAGGTGGGCCACTTGAAGATAATTTTCAGGAACATCAGTTTGGCTTCTTCTCTGGATTTACCCGCCTGCTTGTTGAAGTACGCAACCACCGACTGTATAACACACACACACACACACACACACACACACCACACACACACCACCACACACACACACACACCACACACACACACCACACACCACACACACACACACACACACACACACACACACACACACACACACACACACACACTGTATTAATTACAAAAAATCTTTAATGACTTAATGCAAAACGTCCATTTCATTTATAGTTGACACAAATATAGCAAATGGCTTTATTCTGTTAAAAATAAACTATGTGTCACGTAATCATCTAGTTTGACAAAATATACTTGTATTTACATGTTCTTAACACGTCACTCTACTTCCTTCTAGTTGGGCATACTGCGTTACAGACACTTAGTTTAATTAAAGTATTAAAACTATATAGCTTTGTCATTAGAGCCTTTGCAAGTTTACCCTTTTCCAGTCATCAGGTGACATCTGACGAATGAGATCCTGGGGAACCAGCTCCCGAAGCATCTTGGGAATTGTAGGAAAGTGGGATTTGTCATCTTCAAACTTCACACGGTAGATGAGCGCTGCGAGTTGGAAGACTTCTTCTCGTGAACACTTATGGTAACCACGCAGGTACTTAGGCAGCTCCTAGATACAACAAGAGAATGATTATCATTATTTACAACAAAATGTAGTTCTTGTCTATAAATCACATTTTTTGGGCAAATTGTCAAAAGATTATAAGTAGCGGTATAAATCAAAAATAAATGTGTGTGTGATCTAAAAACTAAAATTAAATGAATAAGCGCGTTGCTGGGGGAAAGCAGCAACGTGTTTCCTCTTGCTCAGAGTCAGACCTGGTAGTAGTGAAAGATGGAGTCTGCAAAGGAATCCTTCCCTGGAACTGTGATGGTCCACAACTTCTTCATGAAGAACACCTGGTAGGTGAGGGAGGGGACGATCCCTGCACCGTGCGAGGGGAGAGGGAGACATATTAGTTTATATAGAAATATATGTTTTTTAATAAAGGTTTTTTCAGCCTCTGTCATTAAGGTAACACTGTTTCAAAAGCCCTGCAGTGTGTGCATTTTAAGCAAACCTGACAATAAACAACAACAACAACAACTTCTCACTCCAACAAACAGTGTTTGTTAAAGAGTGGACTTCCTCTGTCCACTCTTTAAGACTGACTGGGCTACAGCGCTAACACCTGTGCTGTGGGGCATGATCATTATGACATTGACCTGTCCAATATGCAGTATTAGTGACAAGGGCCTTGTGACGAAGGTAACTTCGTCACTGTGGACTGACGGCTTCAGAGGCCTGTACTACGAAGCAGGATTTTCGCTTAGCTGGCTAACTTCAGGGAAAACTCGGGGTTTCCGGTCCTACGAAGCTGGTTCTCTTTTTAGTAGGCTAGATCTCCATGGTAACTTATGCTGTGTGGCTAACCTGCTCCGGACCAGGTTAGTTTGCAGGCTAAGAGACCAACTCAGTGAAAGCACTGCCTGCTGACCAATCAGAGCTCAGTGTGCAGAGTTTAAAGCGATCAAGTCATATTACAGGAGAAAGGAAATACAGAAAAGCTGCCGTTGCAGGAAAGACGGCCGGCAAAAATCACTGACTGTGTGAACGTGAACATTAATAGAATATCAACTCCCATCTTCAGAGCAATCTGACTATTATAACATTAGCGTTAAGAAAGCTTACTTAAATATCTGCCACAATATAAGTAACCGGATCAGAGTAACATTAAGTACAGTCCGCGGCATATCACATCATAATGTATCATATATCTCCTTATCTGAGTCAGCTGAGCCGTATCTGGCCGTGCAACACTCACAGTGTCACATACTGTATGCATAAGTATTATTTTAAGCAACACATTAAGTTGACGAAACACTCGAGACAAATGTAATTAAAGTCAGATCGTGTCTTAGACGGGCAGTGATATCATAAAGCTGTTAATGTACGCATTCAAACACTTGTTCTGTTACCAGCTGTATTCACCTTGCAGCTGCAGCTCTGTGGCTTTGATCCTGGATCAAGTGTTTAAGTCATGGATGTTTAAAGTTAAACTTCTTCATATGTCTAACATTATAGTTGACTTTTCATTCAGGAATTCAGGAAGTATGACGCTGCGCTGTCAGTACGCTTGTCCATGTTTGTGATTGGTCGAATGCTCCAAATGCCACCCCTTTCATGTGAACGTGCACCTAACTAGATAGGACACGGCTGGCTTGAGCGATCCACTTGATAGCCAGCGTCGTAGTACAGTTTAGTGAGAGCGCGTGTTTTGGATTAGGCCAACCGGCTAACTCAAACATATCCAGGTTATGTTGAACCAGCTTCGTAGTACATGCCTCTGGCCTTGTACAGTATATTGCACGTGTTTTATTTTGAAAAGTGTTCCCCCTCCCGTTCTTTCTGTTGCTCCTGATTATGTTCACCTGGTGCCCTGTGTTGTCTCCTCCCCCCCTCACCTGTGTCTTGTTGGGTTCATTAGTGTGGGTATTTAGGCTCTGTGTTTTGTGGGGTGTGTGAGATCCTTGTGGCTGGTGACTGTGCTCACAGGAACAGCAAGATTGAGGCTGTGTCCTGTGCTCGAATTTAATAAATGCCCACACCGGGTTATATTTTCGGACGTTCTTCCTCTGACTCCTTGCTTGGTCGGGCTGCTCAACGGTCAGTCTCACAGGCCTACTTATTTGTGGCACTTTTAGTACCTTCCAACAAGAGCCGTTACCACAACAGCAGGAGGTTTCCGAACAAACTGGGACTCTCAAGAATGATGGATAGATCAGAGACCAACCTTCTTTAGCTGGTCGAGATTTCTTGATCCAGTCCGTCAAATGTCTGACAAAGTCAAAGAAGAAATCTCCCTCTGGCACACTGATCACCTGCACACACACACACACACACACACACACACACACACACACACACACACACACACACCACACACACACACACACACACACACACACACACACCACACACACACACACACACACACCACACACACACACACACCAAACACACACACACACACACAAACACACACACACCACACACACACACACACACACACACACGTTGTATACATTATTTTTAAATACTATTGAAATTGCAGTAAATTCTTCATTTTAACTTTCAAATGATTTGGTAAAGATCAATACAAGAGTAATATTTAAAAAAACATGTGAATACTTTAAATAAGAATTATATTAAAAAACGTTTTAAGTGCTGGATCAGATATATGTTTTATAAATAAAGGTCAAAGAACATTAGTGACAACACGTAAATACCAGAAAATAGTTAAGGGTATCAGAGACCCTTTACATGGGACATTAAGTTTGAACGTGTTCTTCTGAACGTCTGAGACCTCTCCCTGACCTCTGACCTTGTCTGAGATCTTGACGAAGAGGCTGAAGCCTTCTGGAGATTTGAGCAGCAGTCTGGTGGAAATGTTCAGGCAGAAATCCTTGGCTTTGGTGCTGGACTCCACCTCAAACGCCTGCAGGCAGAGACAAATAATCTCAATTTTCAGAAGACACTTTCTTACTCCAAATGTGTATTCCTGTTTGTGTGTCCTACCTCGTCTGTGTCGTCAGGGAAGTACACTTTGTGGAAGATCTGTGTGGTCTTATGCTGGATGGCCTCCACCTCCACCAGATGAGGGGGGTATTTCCTGGATCCATTACTGTTATCATGATAATGCATGGTGGTAAAAAGGCAGCAGCAGGAAAAACTACAGTCAAGTACAATATTGTCTTCCAAAATGTAGTAGAAGACCATTACATAGAAATAGTTAAGTGTACTTAAGTATGGTGATTGAATAAATGTAATTAGTTCCACCACTGGCTGTAAAGTATGTAGTTATAGCTTTGTGGTTGATAAACAGGTGCTGCACATGTGAACTCTCAGTATAATAACACTCATCAATAATCAGTAGAAACAAAGGACGGAGTCACCGTAGAGCTTTGTGAAGCCTCTGCATGCAGTCTCCAGACAGAGGGTGGTGCTTCTTGGACTGGAGGAAGCGCTGGATGTGAGGCAGCAGCATGTTACTGGGAGGAAACAGACCGGTACACAGCCACAGCAGCTCCCAGCCCTTCTCCTCACTGTACCTGCAGCAAGACACACTCACACTCAGCTTCTGCACAACACCGAGGACCATGGACACTGAATGCAACACACACACTCATCTTTCTGAGTAATACCAAACATCCACTTGTAATTGGTATACTGTTGGAGTAGAACTTTCCTTAACGAGATGCTCTGTATTAGAAAATAGTGTATTACAGTGAATAATACACTATTTGTATTATTATATAGTAAAATAAGTGTAATGTTGAGGTGTGTACATTGTCAGCCCAATGACTGGGTGTAACTCTGTAACACTGTAATAAAGTTGAGGGTCCAGCTGCCAGGCCCGTAGGCAGGAGTAGGGGTGTGTGTGTGTGTGTGACAAGACAGCAGGCGAAAAACCTTTTAAAATGTGTGTTTTCTGAATGGAGATCGGCTAAGCTAACGCAGTATGCTCCGACCTTCCACACTCACAACAACGGCCTACAGACATAAATAAACCAGCGACTGTATTCTCCATGACACAGACAGTCTGTGGTTTGTGCTTGTTTAACTTTTGTCTAGTTTCTGAACAGATATGAGGAGCTGTGAGCTCTGTGTGCTAACAGCTAACGGCTGATGTTTTGGTTTTGTGGTTCTCATTGAAGATGACGTCATGGCCCCGCCTACGTTACTATAGTTACTGCCCCAGTTCCTGAACTGTAATGGAAACGCAGCATAAAGTGAGCCTGGCCTACCAAGGCCTAACTATACCGTACTAAGCCGTGTAAGGCCCTGCAGTGGAAATGCGCCATTAGATCTTGCCGGGTTGCCGAGTGGGGCCAGACTCCAGCAAAGGTCAATTGTGTCCAGAGTGCGCCATCTAGTGGGATCAACTGAAATGCCGGGTATTGCAGGAAAAAGGCATAATTAATGCAGTCTTTACTATAATTTGGACAATTTTGTACCGATATTTGGCGGGCCGGATTAAAAAGCCAAACGGCCGTATATGGCCCGTGGGCCTTAGTTTGCCCATGCCTGGGTTAGACTATAAAAAAAGGAAAGCACGTTCACATCTTTGTTCCTGTCGTCCGGAGACTGGCCTGGGTTTTCATTATTTTCAGAATAAAACTCTATACATCAAACTCTGATCTTCTGCAGTGCATTTTGTGAACCTGATGAGACTCCAAGTGCTACCGAACAGCTGAAGATTAAAAATGTTGTTGAAGAGGTCCGTGGTCAGATACTAGCACAACCAAGGATCTTTGTTTTTATAAACAACAATATATTAGTTGTGTTAATACTGGCAAACATGTGACATTTTGTGGATAATATAATATCAGTGTTTTTAGTTAAAATAGTAGTTAAAAAACGTAATAGTATTTTAGTGTGAACTAGACTATCTCTCAGCAGAGGGAGGACTCCACAGAGGGAGGGCTGATGGAGGCGGGGCCCACTCACTTGACGTGGTTGTCGGTGAGCTGTTTGATGATCTGACAGTAGATCTCGTCCTTCAGAGGCTCCGCCTTCAGCGCCCCCTCAAAGATCTGGTTCGTCAGCTCGTTGACGGAGCGCGAGCGTTTGGACGGGTAGTCGCCCATGTACTTCATCATAGGTGGGACAAAGGTCAAGGGCAATGCAACCTGAGGGACTGGAACTCATGTGGACACGGCAGAGGTGGGGACTCGAGTCACATGACTTGACTCGAGACGCATATTTTTGGACTTGATAAAACATTGATAAAAGACTTGACTTGACTTTGACTTGGTATTATGACTTGACTTAAGCTTGAGATAGATGACTTGAAAGGACTTGACTTTTTAAAATGAAATATTTGCGTTTGTTTTTGTATTGAGATATTATGTTTATTTTTTTCTAAACGTGATTGGGTGATTATAGCGCCATGCGCGCAAACCTGGCAACCCACTAGTAGGCAGGAGTGTCATTTAACATGGCAGCGGCTAGCGTTACTCCACAAATAGTCAAGTTTGGATTCAAGGATTATGTTGTATTATGTGACGCTAATAAGAAAAGAACAGCGGTATGCAGGGTCTGCAGCATAAAGATCAGTGACGCGACCACCATAACATCCAACTTCATTCGTCACTACAGAAAAACCCACAGAGAAAGGGTGCGTGAATGTGTTGTGTTAGCTAGAAAGCTAACGTTAAGTTTAAGCTATGTTAGACTTGGTTTCAAATCGATTTAGCATTGCAAAGAGAAGACAAAACGGTAAATGAACACTAGAACCGCCAAGGGATTCATTTTGACTAACCCTGATACAGAGTTGAAGAGGTGGGTTTTGAGGCGGGACTGGAACAGGGTGAGGGACTCAGACTCACGGAGGTCTTGGGGGAGGGAGTTCCAGAGCTTCGGGGTTGCCACAGAGAAGGCTCTATCCCCGAAGCTCCGGAGTTTGGCCTTGGGGATGGAAAGCAAACCGGCTGAGGTGCATCTGAGGGACCGGGGTGGTTGGTAGAGGATGAGGAGGTGAGTGAGGTAGGGGGGGGGGGGGCAGATGGTGGAGGGCTTTGTAAGTGAGGACCAGAAGTTTGTAATGGGTGCGGTGTGAAACGGGGAGCCAGTGGAGTTCTTTGAGGACCGGGGTGATGTGATGCCATGATTTGGTGTGGGTGAGGAGTCTGGTGGCTGCGTTCTGGACACGCTGGAGTCTATTGAGGGATGTAGTGCTGATGCCGTAGAGGAGTGAGTTGCAATAGTCAAGGCGGGAGGAGGTGAAGGCGTGAATGAGTCGCTCAGCTGCGGAAAATCTGAGGTAATCTGTGTGTCGTCAGCGTAACAGTGAAAGTCCAGGTTGTATTGGCGGAGAATCTGACCAAGGGGGAGGATGTAGATCAGACCCGGCGGCAGACATACGTCTCTGGGCGGGCATTTGATTTACCAGGGCGGGCCCACCCCGAAACTTACATTTCCCGGGAATTCTCGAGATTTGTCAAGGGGGGGGGGTTAGGTTGCCATAAGGCTGTTGACAGTCTTATTATAGGCTACATCCATTGGTTGGTTTTGTGGCACATTTGTAACGCTGTGGCAACTTGGGCAAGCACGCAGGCAAACTTGAGCGCACACAGGGTGGAGAGGTGGAGTGAGGTTGAGCGATAGAGAGAAAGGGAGAGAGAGAGATTGAGCGAGGCAGAGAGCGTGTGCAGCGGTCTGCTTGCGCACAGAGCAGGAGTTTGTGAAAGAGCCGGCATGAGAGTCAATTTCTCTTCAAAATATAATTGATTGCCAGCCTCCCTTGTCCCTGGCTGGCTTGCTAGCTCGTTGGTAACGTAACCGATGTCTTCTAATGTGCCTACATCTGGCGCTGAGTTGCCATATTCCTTTCATGAACCACTTCCTGATATCCATTGTTGTAGATAAATATAAATGATAATAGCCAAACTAACCTAGCAAGAGTAAACTGACAGGCTGCTGTGCCGCATCTCACTCAAACACCCACACGACTCAACCCAGCGAAAAACCAGTCTCGCGCGCAGCCTTTCATTCAGAATTTCATAGCAAAATAAAAAAATGATATTATACTAATATTTCAACATAGTTTAAAACAAAATAAATATTAGGACAAAGCCCTACAAATAACAACAATAAACATAATCAGTGGCGGCTCCAGAGTATTTGTGTTGGGTAATCTCTGGTAGGGCTAACCCATACAGTGGTGGGCTCAAATCAGTATTTGCAATGTAATTACATACCCGCTCCCCTTGACAGTGAAACGCGTGAGGTTTAGATTATTTCCCTGTCTCAATCCAAATTGAACTGTATGAAATAAAAAGGCACATTTGTCTTGTAGTAAATAAAAAGGGACGACCTGGAGCCAATCCTGCAACTTCCCCACAGGTGAAAGAGTTGACGTGCTGAAAACCCAACCCCTGCAGGTGGTCTGGGGGGATTCTCCACTAGGAGATTTTTTGAAATAATAACATAAAATACACATTCTGGTACTCTCTTGAGAAGAAAAATAAATACATCTATTACTACACGACATATTTTAAAAAATGAATGTCATTTTAGTTTTTAGTTACTTTGTTCTGAAAGCTGAACCTGCTGCTCCTCACAGAGAGAAGAGGGAAGAGGTTGTGAATTACATTTACTGGATAGCCCCCATTGTTCTGTGTGTCAAAATGAAAGACAGCCCACACACCTATCAATCATCAAACGGTGGGGTCTTATTTCATTACTAGTAATGTTGTATCGATGTATATAGAGATTTACTACAGCAAAAGTATTCTCCGTCGGGACTTCCTGCAACAACACCACGTCGTTATCGTGATTCTGATTGGCCAGAAGACATTATCAAAGATGTTCTATTGAGAAGATGATCACTACGTGACAAAAGTTTTCAAACCGTTTCTCGTCTTCGGTAAATGTACTGCTGTCTGTGCAATTTACTCTGCGCGAGTTGGCGGACTTTATTTAGCTTACTTTAAAATCATTTTTCATGGTGGGGCTAAGCCATTTCTTGGTATGGCTGTAGCCTACCCCAGTATACCCTGGTGCCGCCACTGAACATAATAATAAAACAATTAAAATGTTGTATTCAGCCCTGATTAAAACAGCGGTCCCAAATCCTGGATGGGCGGGCCCAAATCCTGGATGGGCGGGCCCGGCCCCATGGGGCTCGCCCATGACGCCGGGTCTGATGTAGATGATGAAGAGGAGGGGGTCGAGTACTGAACCTTGGGGAACACCTTGGGTGACTGAAGCTGTGGCAGAGGAGTGGTTGTTGAGGGAGATGAAGTGGGATCTGTCGGAGAGGTAGGACTGGAGCCACCTGAGTGCAGTACCTTCGATACCGATATCCTGGAGTCCTGTAAGCAGGAAGAAGTGGCTCATGGTATCGAAGGCTGCACTCAGGTCGAGGAGGATGAGGATGTTGAGGGAACCGGTGTCAGCAGAGGTGAGGAGGTCATTGAGGACTTTGATGAGTGCCGTTTCTGTGCTGTGGTGGGGACGAAAACCAGACTGAAAAGGTTCAAAAAGCTGGTTGGTTTGAAGATGCCGGTGGAGTTGTTTGGAGATGATGCGTTCTATTGTTTTTTACATTACATTACATTGCATTTAGCTGACGCTTTTATCCAAAGCGACTTACAATAAGTACAATCGACCAGGAAGACACAACCTTGAAGAAAACAGATTCATATAAGTACATCAGGTTTCATAGAGCCAAACATTTCAAGTGCTACTCAGCTGGCTTTAGATAAGCCAGTCCTTTATTAGTATATAAGTGCTCTGTTAGCAGTTCATTGTTAGTAATTCTATCGCTCGAAGTGGAGTCGAAAGAGATGAGTTTTCAGTCTGCGCCGGAAGGTGTGTAAGCTTTCTGCTGTCCTGATGTCAATGGGGAGCTCATTCCACCATTTTGGAGCCAGGATAGCAAACCCACGTGTTTTTGCTGATGGGAACTTGGGTTTTTGAGAAAAAGGGGAGGTTGGAGATGGGGCGGTAATTACTGAGGGAGGAGGGATCCAGACCGGGTTTCTTGAGGATGGGAGTGACAGCAGCAGTTTTGAAGGCAGAGGGAACGGTTCCTTGGGACAGGGAGGAGTTGAAAAGGTTGACAAGGTAGGGGCAGAGGACGGGGAGGCAGGACTTCAGTAGAGGGGTGGTCAAGCGAGCAGTTTGTGGGTTTGGAGGAGCTGATCAGTTTGAGTATTTCAGGGGGGGTAACCAGAGTGAACTGGGAGAGGCGGCCGTGGGGAGGAGGGCTCGGGAGATTAATGGCAGTGATTTTGTCAGAGAAAAACTGGAGAAATGAACTGCATAAAGTGGAAGTGGAGGAAGGGAGGGTGTCAGCATGGGGTTTGATGAGCTTGTTATGATGATAAACCGAAGCAATTTCAAAATTAACCCAATGAAGTGAGTTTTAAATCGTCCTACTTAGTTTATGGAGAGGATCAAATGAAATGATTTGAAAATGATATCTATGTAGGTGCTGACGATGTTGGCGGTTCTAGTGTTAACATACATTTAAATTAAATATGTGTAATGGCAAATGCCATATATGATTTTCTTACCTGTAATTCTGCCTTTTTGAACAGACTTTTTGAGTCCTACCTATATTGTCTGCAGTTCTAGGGTTAATATGAATCTAATAGGATTGTCATCGGTCTAAATTAGATTTCAATGATTAACTGTGTATGTAATGAAGATCATAGTGTGGGATTAATCCATTTTCATAACCACTGTCTTTTAACTGATTTAAATGCGGAAACTGGGGTTATTCATCAGAATTTCATATGACTTGACTTGCTTGACCTGAGCAATGACTTGACTTGACTCTCACCACAGTGACTTGGGACTTACTTGATAAGTATCAAGCAAGTCCCAAGTCACTGTGGTAGGTCAAGACTTGAGACTTGCTCATGACTTGCACATGTAGGACTTACTCCCACCTCTGGGACATGGTAACATATGAGACCAAGAGTGTGTCTTTACATTCATTGTTCATTAACCTTCAATGTCCAGAATAGAAAAAACTCTATATATGTTCGGTTTGATTAGGTAAAGAAAATAAGGGGGATAATCTCGTGGTCAAGCTTTGATGTTGATGGGATTTCAGAGTAGCTAACAAGCGCTGGACTACGAGTTCTTGAATTGATGTGCTCATGAAAAAAAGTGAGTCACGTGCTGTAACCAACACTGTGAGCCTCAACTGTAAGCAGCAGGCTTTGTTCAAGATTTTTAAAAAGGAAGTTCAATAAAGTTCACTTAAAGGGGACCTATCATGCAAAATGCACTTTTGTACGTCTTTTATACATGAATATGTGTCCCCGGTGTGTCAGGGAACACACCAAGTGTCAGAAAACACAACCCTCTCTCTTTTCCTCCATACCCAAATCTCTAAAAACGGGGCTGCAACGGATCTGATACAGACTGATACAGATTTGAAAATTCTCTGACGTCAGGAACGAGGAGCTCCGCCTATATGGGCAACTCTCCACCGATCAGGAGGAGACAGCCACGGCCATTGCCGTTCGAAAGCGCTGGATACGCTGTAGTACATATGCCAGGCCTGTAGGTGGCGCTGTAGTCTGCCACAAAAGCAGCGAAGAAGACTTCTCACAGAATCAGCCCTTGCAAAAACAGGGCTAAAAAAGAGCAAATAGAGTGAAATGAAGCATGGCTAAAAGGCATGATCTGTTTGGTATTTTGAAAAAAAAACTTCGCAGACATGTTTTATATAGGTATGGCCCTACAATATATTATTCAAATATAGCATGATAGGTCCACTTTAAACCTTCTATATTTGATTTCTGTAATATTTTCTTAGGTTGCTGCTTTTTATTTAAATTAGTTTTACAGTTAAAGCCTAAATATATACAAATGTGGACATACAGTACGTTACTTAGCAATATCAAGTGATGCATAAAGATTATGGTCTCCTTAAAGTTGAAAATACTGTTTGTTAAAAACCTGCCTCTTGACCTGTAAAAGCTGAATTGATAAACACAGGGTTAATAATGTACAATTGGTTTAGAGTTATCCAGGGTTCTCATATTTAGAACAAGATGCCTGACAGAAGCCTGAGTAAGTTGAACTGGCTTCAGGAGACAGCTGCATGTTGAAACGGTGGGGACAGTAACCATCTGAAGGATATCTATGAAGGCCATGCAGGCGTCCTGGGCCAGCTCCTCGTGGTTCACCACCTTCTTCAGCAGCGGCAGCTTCAGAGGCTCTCTGGTGCAGCTCCACATCTTGTCCTTCCCCCGATTCTTGGTGACCATCACCCTGCTCAGGGTGTGTTTGGGAGGGGGCCTGGTAGAGCAAGTGACGTTTGGGACATGTAAACATAAATGCTTGTAAATAAAAAAAACATTTGTTTTTGACATGGCTAACCATTTAAAATGTACAAATAGGAAGAAAGACATTTTGCGTAGTGGTTGGCAGCTGGCCTACCAGCCTTTACCAGGCGAGTGGATGTATGGATGTATTTCCTGCCTACCTTAGCGAGTGAGGGGAATATCTGACAACTAGAGACACACTGGAGCCTTGATCCGGCAAACACATACACTGGTATATTTGTGTTCAAGTGGCTTGTTACGTTTAATCAATTGACAGTGATTAATGAGACTAGTGAGTGGCAGGTGTCAGAACACTTTCTGTGTGATGGTCTGGAGCAGTGAATACTTCTGAATTATGTGAATTTACCAACAGGAAGTTTCCAGATACACAATCTCTCTTGTGTGCTATTATTCAAATATATAATTGTGCAGGTCAATGAAAATGATGCCTGTGAATGATTTGACTAAAAGGTAGATGACAAAAAGAAATACAAGGCTGAGCACTGATCCCTGAGGTGCTCCATAACTGAAAATAATTCAAGATAATGGTGTCCACACTAAAAGTTGTGTCAGAGAGGTCAGAACAATCCCTGAATATAAAAGAGTATGATGTTCAACATAAGTATATATACAGTATATACTTTGAATTCCTGTGTGTGTGTGTGTGTGTGTGTGTGTGTGTGTGTGTGTGTGTGTGTGTGTGTGTGTGTGTGTGTGTGTGCCTGAAGTAGTCGTAGGAGAACTCCTCCAGTGTGTAGGGTTTCATTCTGTCGTCGCTCTCCGGCATGAGGATCTGTGAGACCCGAACTGACTCCTGTCGCTGGTCCGGTGTCATGGTTACCAGCGCCTGATGGGTGGTGTGATATTATAATATAAGATTACTTTCATTTGACAGAACATTTCATTTAGGGTGACTTTTGGTGTCTTTAACCAAAAAGGAAGAGTCAGATGTCATCAGAGGAAATCACTCACAATGCTTGAAATTTCAGTTTAAAAATAAATACAAATACTGTGTCTCACTTTGTTCATCACGCAGGACAGAGAAATATTTCATACCTCAGCTTAGAGAGAAAATTCCCTTCTGTTAATATAAAAAAGCAACAACTTACTGTAATGTGACTTTTTAATAAGTATGCTGTTTTGTATTTTTGTAATAATCAAACCGTTTTTAGTAGCACACAAATTAGGTTTACACATTATATAAATATGCAGTAGATTGGAATTTTGCTTTGTTTTAGATCACTGAGATTTAAATATCAGCTGACTAATGTTTTTATTCCAGCGTTTGCCACGTACTTAACGTTGGACATACCAAAGATGTGGATCATTTAGCAGATCACATTTCAGCATCCTGCACACAGAGCTGTGTCAATAACATGAAAGAATGTAAAGCTGAGAGGAGGAAGTCAGACCAATAAGATGAGTTTCCTTCTGACACCAGAAGCTTGTTTGTGTTTTTTTCTCACCACTATTTCCTGCTGCGGTCGGGTCATACATGGCAGGACATAGACGCAGTCAGCTGGGAAATCTCCTTTCTGATTGGTCCGTCCGTTGACACCGTGTGCCCAACCAGAGTTGAGGACCTGCTCTCCGCTGTCCTGGTCCAACAGGATTAGGTCTCCTTTCAGGAAGCTCAGGAAGGTGGACTCCTCCCCAGCTTGTGGAAAAAAGAATATTACTGATTACTACTGTACTCTACCTACTGTATGTATACTCAGGGGAGAAGTATGAGTGTGTGTGTGTGGTGTGTGTGTGTGTGTGTGGTGTGTGTGTGTGTGTGTGTGTGTGTGTGTGTGTGTGTGTGTGTGTGTGTGTGTGTGTGTGTGTGTGCAGCGAGTGCTCTGCTTTCAATGTGTTTTAATGTTTGAATTGACTCTTTATTATAATAATCTATAGGAATCTGAAACAGACTTAAAAGGATGTTTTGAATTTTCTGTAGATTAAATGAACGTTGACTCTTCCTATTCAGTTCTTGGATTTTAAGGAAACACAAAATAATAAAACATTCAGGACTTACGGGGGTTGGGGTTGTCTTGCAGTGCAACCACAAACTTGGACCTCTTCCTGAGACCTTCCAGGAAGGTCACCACAAGGTCACGGATGTCCTCTGCGTTGTTGGAGGTGAAGGTGTACTCGTCTGCTTTTATTGTTGCTAGAGTGAAACTCTGACTCTGTAGCTTCCCTCCCCTGAAAGAAAGACGAGATCATATTTTGATTATCATCACCTATGTGACTAATATCAGCATTTTCTGAACAGCAGGTCAGCATCATTCCAAAACTGTTCAATTCAAATATAAAAGGTTTCCTGATCTGACCAGCTGCAATGAAGGACTGATTAGGTTTAGGCACAAACTTGGTTAAGGTTTGGGAAAAGTCAGTAGTTATTGTAACATTGTATATATATTGGGAGGGATGAACCCCTCTGTAATGGTCACACATGCAGAGCACACATTACAGAGTGGAATGTTTTCTCTGCTTCTAACCCATCTAGTACCAGGAGTCTAGTACTAGGAGCAGATAACTACCTTGTTAAAGGGCAACAATGTCATGGTTAAAAAAGTGAATAGCTTTCTGTAGGAAACTGACTGCTGGTCTTTTACAACAAAGCTCACATTTTATGATTTTAATCTCTTTATTTTGCATTTGCTAAAATAAAAACACATTTTTGTTAAAAGAAGAAAGAAAAAGGGGAGGAATTGCTAGGGGGAGACAATTTGTAAAGGAAATAAAGTAAAATAATAAAAACATGAAGAATTGGAAACAAGCAAGTGACAGAGAGAGGGATACGTAGAAAGAGACAGCAGGAAGACAAAGGAAGGAAAGAGTTTCCAAAGGAGCACGTAAACTGTTTATTGACTACATCTCCCAGCATGCCTCACCTGCTGCTAGAAACTGCAGTGATTTCTGGGAAGGACAGCTCCAGGAGGACCTGCTCCTGCTCGTCCACAAAGTAAACCCCAGTCCAGTTGACGGCCACGATCAGGTCGTTTTTAGGCAGAGCGGGACCTGAGACAGAGGAGTCATATTTAAATGTATTTATTATTTTAATCTATATCTCATTGATGTTATTGATGTCTTTTTATAAATATGAAATGAGTGCTGGAAGATAGAGCCTGATATCTAAGAATGTATTTGCCAACAGCTCCTCTTGAATGAGATGAACTGTTCTCCCCTTGTTGTTGCTGTATCTGTGGGCAGGTGTGAACGAGGCTGCAGATTCTCACCTGAGAACTTGAAGGCTTCATAGAAGCGAGAGAACAGCAGAGGCCACTTGTGGCGAGCGAAGTCCACCACCTCCTCCTTCACCTTCTGAGGGTCGAACCTCTTCTGGGTGTAGATGCCCTGAGAAACATGGAGACAAGTTTCCTCTTTTAATATGTTCAAAGAAGGAGAGATAAGATGTTTCATTTTCCAATGGACATACCTCCAATATGTACAGTGTGGCATCAGAAAGTGTGAATATGAAGAAACTGTCAGCATTATGTTGGATTTAAATGAGACACTTTTATTTGCAGTTTAGATATTTTTGCTTTAATGACATCCTTACATGAGCCTATACCTTTCTTGCCTTTTCCTCTCATTTAATAATGTTTTATTGTCAGAGTTTATAGATGTTTTATCTTCACAGTCTACTGTATATTTTCTACTTTTTAATGCTGCTTTAATTCTAGTTTAATTTCTAGTATTGTTTATTTCTACTCTTTAATGTCTACTTATGTACAATACCTTGTTTTGTTTGTTATGCTGCTGCAACGCAAACATTTCCCAATTTGGGATCAATAAAGTACCTCTTATCTTATCTTAATAAAAATCAATGAATTAATCTGAAACCAGTGAAGTTTAACAAATCCAGCCATTTTTCTGTCAGGCGAATGTTTTAATATTTCAAAAAGATACTTTTGATGAGTACTAGCTTGCATCAAAAAATAACTTCCTGTGAGCCGAAAACTCTAAGATATATTTTTGGCTATATCTTCACGTACCTATGAAGCGAAATGTATTTCCTCTCTCACAAGAACACAGTCGTACGGCTGGCTGCTCTGTGTGGTTCAGCAGCTGTAACGTTAACTACTGTATGTTCCCTATCTGAGTTCAACATGTAAGCAGACATTTCATTGATAAGACAAGCTGCCTGAACTTCTGGATGAAATGATAAGAGAGTAGGATTTCTCCTCTGAGAAAACATGATGTCAACATTTCACAGTAATCCATTTGATCAGTTCTGGGTTTAAGTTTAAGTCTGTCTAAGTTTAAGTTCCAGTCTGAACCATAGCTCTGACAGAGCTTCCTGGCAGCCTGGCTGAACCTGTGAGATAACTACAGGACACTGCTCCCACCTTCTTGTGAGCAGCCATGATTAAATGAGCCCATTTCTCCACCGTCCTGGAGGTGCTGATCTCTCTGTCGGGGATGTAGGAGGGGATGAGGCTCAGCAGGCGCTCCAGGAGGATTTCTGAACCGTAATCTACGTAATACTGCTGAGAGGCCAGCTCTGCCAGGTCATCCTGAGGACACAGACAGACACACTGTAGGGGAGGAAGCTCGGACACATCATCCTATAATAGAGCTGCAACTAACTGAAACCAAAGAACACTGTGAAGGCAAGGGGAATGCAGGTAAAGAGAACTCAGTACTTTAGATCAATGTCTGGGTTCTTTCTGGTGCACGGTTTACATATTTATTATGTTGTGTTTATTTATTCTTATATGTTGTTTCATGATATATTCAAGATGCCCTTTTAAACAAATAAAACATTTCCAAAGTGACGAAGTCAACTAGATACTTTGTTTAAAAGGGCATCGTCCTCGCTAAGGTAGGACGATGCCTTAGCGAGGAAAGAAAGAGGACTACTATTAAGCCCTAGTTTATATTCTGAAAATCTCATTTGAGGGATAATTCAAAATGTAGGAAACACTTGTTTGTTGTCTTCTGAGAGTTAGAGGAACTCTCTCATAATGTGTGACAGAGCCAAGCTAGCTCCCATGAGGCCCGGACTGGCCATCGGGAGGACCGGGAGGTTTCCCGATGGCCTGGCCTGTTAAGTGGCCTGCTGGCCTGAAGATTCTTTTTTTATATGTATTGTGAACGCAACGCTGCGCAAATGTGGGTCTGACTCTGCCTCACAGAGGGTGACTGGCTGTCTACATGATGTGGCCTGCCGACTTGGCCACTTTCATACAGATCATACACTAATGCCCTCGATTGGTCTCTGTGTGTCATTCAAGCTCGGGAGGGTGTGTGTGTATGTGTGGCGCAAGCGAGCGAGAGAGAAAGCGCGCGCACCGGTTACGTGTATTGTTGTTGTTAGCATCTGGTGCTAGCTAGCGGCGCTAATGGATATAATGAGCTGTCAACAAGGTGGAGGAGAGTCCTCTCCTGTCAGACTGAGAGACTGATAACTACAGCTCAGGTGAGGTAAAGGACTCTGAGTGTTTAGATAGTTAACTTTGTCTAAGTTATCTCTGTGGGTCTCAAACGGTTTGGTCACCATTTATGTAAACACATATTTCCTTTTGAAGGGGGAGTGATTTGTAAAATATGCATGAATAATACAAACAAATGGTTAACTAGGTGAAAAAAGGTAAGATAAACTTTAAAAACTTGTTGAGAGCTAAAACTAGTCTTTGCTGCTGCCTCAAAGAGGAGCAGGGGGGAGAGGAGGGAGACAGGTGAGGCTGGTTCAGGAGCACAGACACACTCACAACTATAAATGAACCAAAAACAAATAAATAAACAAGTTTCAGTGTTTTTAAATATTGGATATGGTATGTTATTGGTTATGGCCATGTTCTTATGATTTTATGATTATTTAAATGTATACAGTTATGTTTCATATAGATCTAGTCTCTTTATTTCCCCTTCAAAGTGCACCAGATTGATGCATTTAACTCCAACATTTAACAAAAGAAATCTTACCAGGGGAGCATGCCCTCGGACCCCCCTAGAGGATTTGAGGTCCACCCCCACTTAAAATATGTTCACATGAATAGATTCATAAATAGATTTTCACATTTTTTTAAATAGTGACCCATGTCCATATGTTTATTTTTGGGTAGTAGATTTAAACTATAGGGCTATCACTATGGGCAGCAACGCTGTAAATATATAGACTAATAAATCCAGCAAAATGGCACAAGAAAAAACTGGTAGTGGCCTGGCTGGGTGTATAATTCCCGGCCTGACTTATTGTCCCAGTCCGGCCCTGGCTCCCATAGTTCAAGTCTTTATGCTAAGCTACCTGGATGCTGACTCTAGCTTCATACTAAGCGGCCATGAGAGTTGTATCAATCTCCTTTTCTCTCAGCCACAAAGTGAATAAGCCTCAATCAAAGAAATGAGGACGCACCCTGTCGCAGCGGTACTCTCCGAACTTCACCCCCCTGACGGTTTGTTGGTAGATGAGGTTGGTGGCGACCTGGTCGTCCCCGGGGTTGTGCCAGGGCGTGAAGATCTCCTTCCTGAAGAACAGCCTCCAGGGGGCGTTCCTCTCCTGGGCGCCCTGCTCCTTGGCGTACTGCTCGCACTGCGACACAGCGTCCATCACGTGGTCGTTCCCGCTTCCCAGAGACGAGACCTGCAGAGATTCATTACTGCTGAGGCCGAGACTACCTGGGTTTACTGCTGGGTTAGTTCCTCCAGTGCTAAATGGTATGATATGTTTAACTGTCATACCAAATGTATCAATAAACATATTCAAAACATTGTAGTTTCATTTTGTCTTAATTCTTCAGGATATATGATATATGTGTAAGGGTTAAATCACTCATAAATATACTGAAAAATGATTGCTATCTGTTTTTTTTTCAACAAAACTTAAATTGCTTAGGTTAAAATGTGTTAGTTAACTTACACTCCTTCTTCCTAATTTAAATATATTTTTTAAAACAACCTATAATAATACAATATCTTCAAAGATTTGTTGAACCTAGATGCCCCTGCTTCAATGAAACGTCCATTCTCAGAGTGCCTGAGGCTTCAGTTGTTCATCCCACACTGGTGAGAACAAATAGATGTTTTGACCGGAGGGGGCTTAAGGTTTCGAGGCCCACCTTGTCAAACAGAGCGATGTAGAGAGAGAAGCCGAAGCGGTCCCGCAGGTTGATCTTGTCGGACAGCGCACTGCAGAGCTCCATGGCTGTGGTGGCCGAGTCGGTCAGCAGCGTCTTGGTCGTGCCATCCATGAACGTCACCGGCAGCATGATGGGCTTCTTCGACTTGGTGGCCTGGAAAATATTCCAGAACATAATGTTTCCACTATCTTTCATTTTACGTCTTTACATTATTTTCCTAAATAACTCTGATGGGTGTGTGTACCTGCAGCTCCAGCCAGGACGGAGGTTGTGTTCTCGTCCCGTTGACAAATGTCCGTCTCAGCCTCTCTTCACAGTACGGAGCGTAGCCCGGCGGCCCGCTGCTGATGAAGTTCCTCAGGTACTGGAGGTAAAAATACAAAACACAAAAGCTGGAAATTGCACACATACAAATAGCAAACAACACAACCAAAAATAAGATGAATTCCTGAGGTAGCATTTCTACGGAGCCCCTAAAGGGACATGGGAAGACAAAAAAAAAAAACAGAGAGAGAAAAAAAAAGTCAGGATAACGGGTTTGTATCTCGTGCGCACGCGAATGTTTCTCGTGCGCACGAGAAAGTATCTTAAAAAAAAGTCAGGATAACGGGTTTGTATCTCGTGCGCACGCGAATGTTTCTCGTGCGCACGAGAAAGTATCTTAAAAAAAGTCAGGATAACGGTTTAAAGGACATAAAAAAAAATTATGAGAAAAAAAATAAAGTCAGGAAAACGGGTTCCTTTCTCGTGCGCACGCGAAACTAATCCGTTATCCTGACTTTATTTTTTAATCCACTTCCTATTAACCAGTGCGCCAAGGAGGAAGTGCAGCACACAGTAGACCAACATTTCAATGCAGACTTGTATGTATACGTTTTGAAATGACAGTGGAAAGTTTAATTCGGGTATATTTTAATCTCGGACTTCCTTATAAGGACATTACGTTCCTGCTTGCACGTCGTCACCGTTACATTCTTTCCGAACGGCAGTTAAAACGGATTTTGAAGTCTTGTCGTCTGTCCCGGCGCAAGAAATACTCCAGTTTTGAGACAGTAATTACTTTCATCTCTGAACAATTACAAACATCTGGCCAACTTCATGGGTATAGGTGGATGTTCACAAAATGCAAGGAGAATGGATTACTCGTCAGAAAAGAAGATGTACGTTTAATCCTCAAAGAACTAGATCCAAGGGGGGTTGAACTCAGCAAGCAGGACCGTAATGTCCTTAGGCTATAAGGAAGTCCGAGATTAAAATACACCTTTCCACTGTCATTTCAAAACGTATACATACAAGTCTGCATTGAAATGTTGGTCTACTGTGTGCTGCACTTCCTCCTTGGCGCACTGGTTAATAGGAAGTGGATTCAAAAATAAAGTCAGGATAACGGATTAGTTTCGCGTGCGCACGAGAAAGGAACCGGTTTTCCTGACTTTATTTTTTTTTCTCATAATTTTTTTTTATGTCCCTTAAACCGTTATCCTGACTTTTTTTTAAGATACTTTCTCGTGCGCACGAGAAACATTCGCGTGCGCACGAGATACAAACCCGTTATCCTGACTTTTTGTCTGTTTTTTTTTGTTGTCTTCCCATGTCCCTTTAGGGGCTCCGTAGCATTCAGACGGCATATGTGGCTGAAATACAGGGCGAAGACTGGGGCTCAACACCACAGCTGAGGCCAGATGATCTCACAAAGGTATTCATGTCTATTCACATTCTTAACTTAAAAATGTGGTCCTGATTACTCAATAATCTCCACCATTCGACCCATAATAAGGGCTTTACACTTTGTCCAATAGTGCGTGGGTTTTAAAAGATAATAAATTAATGGTAATGATTCCTGCATATACCCTTATTAAGCTATAAAAAGGTAATCCTCTTGAATTGTAGATGTAGAGCAGTGACCACCAACTGGCGGCCCGCGGGCCACATCCGGCCCGCCAGACATTCTCATCCGGCCCGCATGACGGGGGTGACTGTGGCGATGGCGGAGTGGTTACTGCGTTCGCCCTCCACCCATTTTTTTTTTTACAACGTCTCGTGAGTAAGGTGCAGTACCGGAGTCCAACAGAGAGGGCAGCAGCTGCGGGACAGTAGACTGCGTACTGCGAAACCTTCCCTTCCTTGAAGAAGAAGAAGTGATCCTTCGTTGTGAAGAGTCTGCTTTGTGTGCTCCGCACCACAGCAGCAGCCCAACAGAGTCCAACAGAGAAGCAGGAGCAGCGGGACAGTAGCCGAGAAGCAGGGTTGGGTTGTAACGGAATATATGTAATGGCGTTACGTAATCAGAATACAAAAATCAAATAGGCTAACTGTATTCAGCTGGCGTTACATTTGAAAAACGAGTAATCTGATTACAGTTACTTTCGTAAACCTGAAGTGAATACATTTTGGAATACTTATTGGAATTATTGGTGGAACGGTTTCCTCACAAAATGTAATATTCATTACCGGCAGAACTGTGTGCACACTGCACAGTGCTACAGCGTGTCTGTGAGCGAGAGAGAGATGCAGCGTGTCTGTGAGGCCCCGTCCCCGCACGCAGATGAGAGAGAGAGAGATCTCTTTTAAAATATATTGAAAGTTAGAAACGGAGATGGTTAGATAAAATGTGCAAGATAACGTTTATGTAGCAATTCTTTATTGTCGAAATCATGACATTTATAACGGGATCAAATCAAAGTGAATGGCCTGCTGCTGCTGAATGCATGGGACAAGTGACTGGAAACAGTTTGAAAAGTTATTACATCGTTTCAGATCATAATAAATAATAATGATAATTCATTCTATTTAGGGTCGCCTTTCAAAGCACCCAAGGACACCTTACAATTCATAACATATTCTAAGGAAAGGTTTACAGTAGGAGAATGCAGTCCGGGTGATGTTTTTTATGTGGGGTGCAGATGAGAGGGAGCTGTCCAGAATGACACCAAGATGTTGTGTTTGAGTTCTTGATAAGCCATTAAAACAGTAAAACAAGTGTCTCCTGTTCACCAAAACATACCCATCTGTTATGGAAAAAGAAAGTATTTCAAAAGTATTCTAAAAGTAACCTGAACACGTTACTTTTTTAAGACACGTAACTGTAACTGTATTCTGATTACTTTCAGAGCATGTATTCAGTAATCAGTAACTGATTACATTTACAAAGTAACCCTCCCAACCCTGCCTAGAAGTGATCCTTCGTTAGCGTGAAGAGTCTGCTAAGCTTTATGCAGTACCTGTTTCCCCCTCCCTCCCCGGCCCGCAATAGTGTCTATTGGATACATGTTGGCCCTTGGACAAATTTTAAAAAAACAAACCGACAGTGATAAGAAAATATGTTTTTTATGCTAAGCTCCCTTCTGTATATTTAAATTGATAATAAAATGAAAAAGTGTCCTGACCTTGAGAAACTTGTCTGACGGGGCGAAGCAGCCGACACACAGAGAGATGAGGATCCAGCCGCGAGCGTGAGAGCTCTTAGACGGGTTCTGACTCAGCTGCTTACAGATCTGACAGTAGATCTCATCCCTGACACACACACAGGAAAACACACACACCCACGCATCAGGTTAGAGGTTATATTAAATCTACATGTATACAGTGTATATACAAATATACAGACAGATACATACTGTATGTAGAATCTAATTTCAAACTGACAAACACGTTGGAAAGTGATTCAAATGTACTTAAAACGATA
Organism: Harpagifer antarcticus; assembly: GCA_902827135.1. Taxonomy (NCBI): domain Eukaryota; kingdom Metazoa; phylum Chordata; class Actinopteri; order Perciformes; family Harpagiferidae; genus Harpagifer; species Harpagifer antarcticus. Next base: position 574,763 of record CADEHL010001091.1, on the reverse strand, counting down.
AAACTGGCTCAACAGTGCAACGTCAAAATAGACCAGTGTTGCATTTAGATTTTAAACATGAGGCCATTTTACACAAAAATGTCTCAAATTGAACTACCAACATACAGTACAGGAAATGACTTATTATCCTTCAATGTGTGAACAAACATTTAACATAACAAGTCGATCACTGAAGAGAAACATTTATGTGCACATTTGGGCAACTACAGCCTCACAGTGTGAGTGTGTTTGTGTGTGTGTATGTATGTATGTATGTATGTATGTATGTATGTATGTATGTATGTATGTATGTATGTATGTATGTATGTATGTATGTATGTATGTATGTATGTATGTATGTATGTATGTATGTATGTATGTATGTATGTATGTATGTATGTATGTATGTATATACAGTGGGGCAAAAAAGTATTTAGTCAGCCACCAATTGTGCAAGTTCTCCCACTTAAAAAGATGAGAGAGGCCTGTAATTTGCATCCTAGGTACACTTCAACTATGAGAGACAGAATGGGGGGAAAGAATCCAGGAAATCACATTGTAGGATTTTTAATGAATTAATTGGTAAATTCCTCGATAAAATAAGTATTTGGTCACCTTCAAACAAACAAGATTTCTGGCTCTCACAGACCTGTAACTTCTTCTTTAAGAGCCTCCTCTGTCCTCCACTTGTTAACTGTATTAATGGCACCTGTTTGATCTCGTTATCAGTATAAAAGACACCTGTCCACAACCTCAAACAGTCACACTCTAAACTCCACTATGGCCAAGACCAAAGAGCTGTCAAAGGACACCAGAAACAAAATGGTAGACCTTTACCAGGCTGGGAAGACTGCATCTGCAATAGGTAAGCAGCTTGGTATGAAGAAATCAACTGTGGGAGCAATTATTAGAAAATGGAAGACATACAAGACCACTGATAATCTCCCTCGATCTGGGGCTCCACGCAAGATCTCACCCCGTGGGGTCAAAATGATCACAAGAACGGTGAGCAAAAATCCCAGAACCACACAGGGGGACCTAGTCCATGACCTGCAGAGAGCTGGGACCAAAGTAACAAAGGCTACCATCAGTAACACACTACGCCGCCAGGGACTCAAATCCTGCAGTGCCAGATGTGTCCCCCTGCTTAAGCCAGTACATGTCCAGGCCCGTCTGAAGTTAGCTAGAGAGCATTTAGATGACCCAGAAGAGGATTGGGAGAATGTCATATGGTCAGATTAAACCAAAATATAACTTTTTGGTAAACACTCAACTTGACGTGTTTGGAGGAGAAAGAATGCTGAGTTGCATCCAAAGAACACCATACCTACTGTGAAACATGGGGGTGGAAACATCATGCTTTGGGGCTGTTTGTCTGCAAAGGGACCAGGATGACTGATCCGTGTAAAGGAAATAATGAATGGGGCCATGTATCGTGAGATTTTGAGTGACAACCTCCTTCTATCAGCAAGGGCATTGAAGATGAAACGTGGCTGGGTCTTTCAGCATGACAATGATCCCAAACACACCGCCCGGGCAACAAAGGAGTGGCTTCGTAAGAAGCATTTCAAGGTCCTGGAGTGGCCTAGCCAGTCTCCAGATCTCAACCCCATAGAAAATCTTTGGAGGGAGTTGAAAGTCTGTGTTGCCCAGCGACAGCCCCAAAACATCACTGCTCTAGAGGAGATCTGCATGGAGGAATGTGCCAAAATACCAGCAACAGTGAAAACCTGGTGAAGACTTACAGAAAACGTTTGACCTCTGTCATTGCCAACAAAGGGTATATAACAAAGTATTGAGATGAACTTTTGTTATTGACCAAATACTTATTTTCCACCATAATTTGCAAATAAATTCTTTAAAAATCAGACAATGTGATTTTCTGGATTTTCTTTTCTCATTCTGTCTCTCATAGTTGAAGTGTACCTAGGATAAAAATGACAGGCCTCTCTCATCTTTTTAAGTGGGAGAACTTGCACAATTGGTGGCTGACTAAATACTTTTTGCCCCACTGTATAAAAACATCACAAAGTGCATTTTGCATGATAGGTCCCCTTTAAGTAAGGTCTTGAATGTACTTTCACTTGTGATGGAGAATGTTTACAGTGTAACTAAAGTGATCATTGTTTGGGATGGATACAAGACACACCTTGGAAACACGCACACAACAGTCTTTCCCCACTGTGTGTGTGTGTGTGTGTGTGTGTGTGTGTACCTCAGTGCTGGTCTCAGGATCCCGTTGCCGATGATGAAGTGAAGTTTCTCAAGGTTGGATGTTGGCCTGTCTTCCAGCATGCTGTTGCCGTGGAGACCATACTCACCATCGTTTAGGCGCTTTGTGACCTGAAGAGAATCACACTTTACTTTTGTACTTCTGCTACCTGCCACCTACAGATGACCAGAGAGGACGTTTCCCTCACCTCCTCAGTGATCTTGGACTTCTTCTTCAGGGTGAGGGACACCAGTTTGTGCCGGACGCTGTTCTTCTTGTGGCTGTCAGAGTGAGGCGTCTGCAGAGAGACACAGATCAGAGACTAACAGATGTTCCTGCTGGCAGCACACAACATGCATACGCAATACACACTCTCAGACTAAAGTCGAGGGCCTAGGAGAGGTACAATAAATTCTTCACATTTTTCACAACTGAAAGCAGATATCACAAAGAAAATCATTATTATTTATATAAAATGAATTATATATCTCAAGGTTATAAACCTTAAAACGCTTGAAAGTGTATACGAAAGTTGATGAATGACCTTCACCCATCAATATCTTTGGAAAAACTAAATGTATTTTACTTTTTAGAATGGGGACAAGAGGTAAATGTGTTGTGTGTGCGAGCAAATCCAAAGGGTTACATATAGTAGAAGAGGCAGCACTACACAGAGCGGCTGCAGTTAATCATTGATACCCTCTAACCTTATAAACAGGGTTCGAGTTATGTGTGAGCCATTAGGCGCATTCACACCGCAGTACTTTTCCCACAAAGGTTCATGCGAACTTAGTTCATGCAAACTCTTTAGTTCGCATGAACTAAGTACAGATCGCGTTCACACCGGAAAAAGTCCCTGGGGGTGGATTAGGCAAATGAAGCCGCTGACGTCACTTCTTCTTCTTCTGCTTTGGGTTTACTGGCAGGCTACAAACAACTTCACGGCGGATACTGCCGCCCAAAGTCCCCGGCCGGAAGTCCCCGGAGTTGGGGACTGGCTTCAGTAGAAGTTGCTGGGACTCCCAGCAGCTTCTACTGAAGCCTTCCGAGTAAATCGCCAGAACGCCGACACCTCCTCATCTCCACCGCTCCCATGTTTTATTTTGTGTTGCCATAAGTTAGTCTCTCTGCGTTTCTGCGCTGGGCTAATGCTAATGCTAATAATGCTAATGCGAGGATAATAAAATGGCGGCTTCACAAAACTTTTTGGAAGTTTTACGGGGCGTGGTTTGCAATCCGCCCAGCCAATCAGAAATATAGCTCTTTTCTCACAAAAGAGCCGCTCGAAAGTCCCTGCTCTCTAGCAGGGACTTACGAGCGGCTCTTTTGTGAGAAAAGAGCTATATTTAGTACCGGCTCTTTTTGGTGTGAACGCGATAAAAGAGTTCACTGAACTAAGTTCGCATGAACCTTTGTGGGAAAAGTACCGCAGTGTGAATGCGCCTAATGGGAGCTGAGCTGCCACAAGGAGGGGACTGAGCTCCCACGACGCAGTGAAATCATACATCTGTGTGGGTCGCTAATACATTACCAACAACCATTATTTTAATCACAAATAATGCATGTGTCAATTTAATATGTAAATGAGTATTATTTACGTTAACGAGGTAAATAGGCTAAAAGAAAAAACATGTTTTCCAAAAGAACTACGCATCTCGTGAATGACAATATGCCTGCACTGCACCTCCAAGGTGCGCAATACATTATTGCGCAATCTATGCCTGTGAGCGTGCTGCGCGAGCAGACATGATGTATGTGCGTAGTTTAACCTTTTCATATTTAAGTTTGTAGCAAGTAGAGGGCTGCTGTGTGTGTGTGTGTGTGTGTGTGTGTGTGTGTGTGTGTGTGTGTGTGTGTGTGTGTGTGTGTGTGTGTTTGAGTGTGTGTGTGTGTGTGGTGCATGCGTGCGCGCACGTTAGTTTTAAAGACCCCCATAGAGTTCAGTTTATAACTCGAACCCTGCTTATAAACCCCTCCCACCTCCCTGCCTCACCTCCCCCTCCCCCTGCAGCGCCTGCAGCTCTCTCTTGTACGTCTTCTTTCCCAGCGTCTCGTAGATCTTGGTCATGACCGGGATCTTCTCACTTCCATCGCTGATGGCTGTGTGGTACTTTGGCTCCGGCAGATCTCCCATGAACCTCAGCACCGTGATCCACACCGCCAGAGCCGCCTGGCCGGGACATGGAACAAATATATTTATTTCTCAGTTTATCACATGAAATATGAATGTTGTGCTATTTGCATCTTTGCTATTGGTGGAGAGAATAAACATATTTAAAGAATCACTGACTTCAAATTGTATTGTTACCTGAGTGGTGCAATGAAATAGTACTTTCTTTTACACAAGTACACATTTGAGGTACATTATTTTAGTATTTCCCTTTTATGTAACTGTATACTTCTACTCTAGTACATCCAAATATTGTCCTTTAAACTGCACTTCTTTTGTCTCATTTGACAGCTTTAGTAACTTTCCAGATGTATTACAATGTTTCACAATCTTACTGTACAGTGAGAAATGCAAAGTATTGGGTTCATTTATGTGTCGAAATAGTTCCCCTACTAAAAGCTAAATAACTATTTAAAATCTTCTTTTATCAGCTATAAAAATGCATCTTTACAAAGCTGAACCAATTACTCCTTTAAATGTTGTTTTGGTTTGGTTCTTGTATGTATAGTAGTATCAAACTGCAGGCTGGTCAGAGGTCAAAGGTCACCTACCAGCTGGTCTCCCTCGTCATCGTGGAACAGCAGAGGCTGTTTGAGCGGCCGTCGAACGTATGTGTGTGTGGTTGTGCCTTGGAAGTAGGTGGCGGCAAACTTGGCGAACTTGTACTCCGATAAATCCTCCTCTTCATCGTCCTCGGGCAGAGGAAGAGCCTCGTCCAGGTCCTCCTCCTGCAGCTCCTGATGCGTCCGCTCCAGGTCCTGCAGAGACACATCCAGACTGAGTCTTTGGTGCTTAAAATTATTTCAAATAAGACTCTTCCTCGTGATGAAGCATTCATCTGACAAGCTCAAGATAATTATGAATACAGGGCACCTAATAATTCAACGGTTAGACTCTCCAAAACGATTACTGGACATACATTTTCCCACTTCCAGATACAGGACATTTCTTGTCCTTTCTCCTCATCAGACAACATGCATACATAACCCCTCTGTGTCTCAAAGTATCATCAAGTATACAAATGCATACATAACCTCACCATACCAAGAAACAATACAGAACATTATAATAAAATAGAACAAATTAAAACTAAATATTAACCTTTTAAGCCCGAGGGTCCCCCTAGTGGACTCCTCCCACCGTTTTTTTACGAGACTATGTCTCAGGGCTTCTTAACATTTATGAAACTATTAATGTTCCATACCCTTTTAACGGTAAGAAACTCAGCTAACTGACAATGTGAATCATGTTTAGCTAAAAGAAACACGAGCAATACCAAGCCTTTGAATTAGCATGGAGTGAAAAAATGCTAACTAATGCTAACGGACCTTTGCACAGCACTCACGGTAGAAATGCCCTTATTACTTATCCTAACTGTACAAACAAGATATCCGATTAAAGCTGAGACTCCACAGATTCCACACATGTAATGTCATCACTGTAAGACCCCGAATTCCTGGAGCTATCAGCCAGAAAAGAGAAAGTAAACAACATCCGGTTTCAAAGATATTACAATAATTACGTCTTACCTTTTTTGATTTGTGATCAAAAGTTGTGTTCACCGGAATAAAAACGCCGCTCAAGGTTAATCCAATGTCTTTGTGTCACATAGAAATTTTGACTGATAATCCATCATCATATTTATGGCAACATACTGGCTATAAAGTTTTGCAGTCCAGGCGTGCACTTTCAGATATGCTTTGTTCGCTTCTCTATTATGTCCGCTATGGTAATGTTTACGTGGATTTGGGAACTGCCCATCGATTCTATTGGTTCTGATGGTTAAGAAAAAGGTGTAAATCACACGAATCGACCAATGGGTTCCAGAGATATAGTCCTGCGTAAAGTATAAAGAATGCCAGCCAGTTTAAGTACATTATGCAGCCGACTTCATTTATTGTTTACTACGGAAGGAAGCAGGAAGCAGGAATTGCCGGGACCCAGAGCACACGGAGCACACAGAGTGGACAGCAGATAACGGAATTGCAGTTTTATTGCTTATGGATTATCAGAACATTTCAAAGGGGACACAGCCCCATTGGATATTAACCTATGGATTAACTACATCATCGTTTTTATCGTTTTAATGCCATTGAAGACCAGTTTAGACCAGACAAAGAGGAAGGTAAGCCATTAGCCTAGCACATGTTGGTACCTAGCGCCACTTGTTTTGATGTACGTTTTTGTTGATAACCTCGCAAGTTTGTATCTTTCAGTGTTGAGGTGGGCACCGTTAGATTCTGTGTCTTTACGATCATAAACGGTGTGTTGGATGTGCAGCTAGGATAAGTAATAAGGGAGCTAGGAGTGATTTTCGGTGTAGTAATAGGTTAGCATTTTTCGCTCGGGGCTAATTCAGAGCCTCACTGTTAGCATTGTGTGTTTTTTTTTGAAAAAATAAATGAAAAAGATCAGTTAAATTAGTTTTTCCCGTTATATGGATATAAAATATTCATAGTTTATTAAATATTAAGGTTCCTTAGACGTTGTTTCCTGCAAATGACGTGATTTTGCGTCATTTGCCCGCGAAATTTGCAAAAAACTATTTAACATCTTCTCCACCCTCTTGGACCCTCCCAAAGCCCCTCCCCCCTCCTCACTTCTGTCAAGCGACTTTGTTAACCATTTTGAAAAAAAGGTTGATGATATTCGCTCTTCTTTTTTCTGACTCACCTTTACTCACCGCTGGGTCACCAGACCCTCCTTTCACCCACACACTAACCTCCTTTTCCCCTCTCTCTCCAAGTGAGGTTCTTACCCTCATTACCTCTGCCCGCCCTACCACCTGTCCTCTGGACCCTATCCCTTCAAACCTCCTTCAGACTATCGCTCCTGATATTCTACCGTTTCTCACCCATTTCATCAACACTTCTCTAACTTCTAGTCACTTTCCAAATAGTCTTAAGGAGGCAAGAGTAAACCCTCTCCTAAAGAAACCCACTCTCAACCCGTCTGATGTTATAAACTACAGGCCCGTCTCTCTCCTCCCGTTCCTGTCTAAAACACTTGAACGCGCTGTCTTTAAACAACTCTCCTGTTATCTCCATCAGAACAACCTTCTGGATCCACACCAGTCTGGTTTCAAGGCAGGTCACTCCACAGAAACTGCTCTCATTGCTGTCACTGAGGAACTGCACACTGCCAAAGCAGCATCCTTCTCCTCTGTCATCATCCTGTTGGACCTGTCAGCTGCATTCGACACGGTGAACCATCAGATCCTCCTTCGCACTCTCCAAGAACTTGGAGTTTCAGGCTCTGCACTTTCCCTCCTCACCTCATACCTCAAAGACCGTACCTACAGGGTAACTTGGAGAGGGTCCGAGTCCGACCCTTGTCAATTAACTACAGGGGTCCCTCAGGGCTCTGTTCTTGGTCCCCTCCTCTTCTCCCTGTACACAAACTCGCTCGGATCAGTCATTAGCCCGCATGGTTTTTCATACCACTGCTACGCTGACGACACCCAATTAATTCTGTCCTTTCCCCGCTCAGAGACCCAGGTCGTCGCACGCATCTCTGCTTGTCTAGCTGACATCTCTCAGTGGATGTCTGCTCATCACCTCAAGCTCAACCTTGACAAGACTGAACTGCTTTTCCTTCCGGGAAAAGATTGTCCCACTCTTGACCTGACAATCAACATCGGCACCTCTGTTGTTTCCCCGACTCAGACTGCAAGGAATCTGGGTGTGATCCTAGATAACAACCTGTCCTTCACTGCAAACATCGCTGCTACAACCCGTTGCTGCAGATATACGCTGTACAACATCAGGAAGATTCGTCCCCAGCTGACCCAGAAAGCCACGCAGGTTCTGGTCCAGGCTCTCGTCACCTCACGCCTAGACTACTGCAACTCCCTCCTGGCTGGTCTAGCTGCATGTGCCATCCGACCTCTGCAGCTCATCCAGAATGCAGCGGCTCGTCTGTTCTTCAACCTTCCAACATTTTCCCACACCACCCCGCTCCTCCGCTCCCTCCACTGGCTCCCGGTAACTGCTAGAATCCACTTCAAGACACTGGTACTTGCATACCATGCTGCGAATGGATCTGGCCCTTCCTACATCCAGGACATGGTTAAACTGTAGACCCCAGCGCGTGCACTCCGCTCTGCATCAGCCAAACGACTCGCTGCACCCTCGCTGCGAGGGGGACCCAAGTTCCCATCAGCAAAAACACGTGGGTTTGCTATCCTGGCTCCAAAATGGTGGAATCAGCTCCCCATTGACATCAGGACAGCAGAAAGCCTGCACATCTTCCGGCGCAGACTAAAAACTCATCTCTTTCGACTCCACTTCGAGCGATAGAATTATTAACAAGGCACTTATACTAATAAAGGACTGGCTTATCGATCGCCAGTTGAGTAGCACTTGAAATGTTTGGCTCTATGATACCTGATGTACTTATATGATTCTGTTTTCTTCAAGGTTGTGTCTTCCTGGTCGAATGTACTTATTGTAAGTCGCTTTGGATAAAAGTGTCAGCTAAATGCAATGTAATGTAATGTAATGAAACAGAGTATGTTTCCTGCAAATGACGTTAGGATAACAGAGTATGTTTTTATTTATTTTTTATTTTTTTTTCACAACAGTTGTATTTGGATGGAATGAATACCTATAGTGATAATTCAAAGTAATAAAATGATTTTTACAGTGAAAAAGTTCAAATGGAACTGATGGTTCAGTTCCATTTGGTGAGTCCGCCTGGACTTTATTTTTCTAAATCTGTCTAAAAAGGTAAAATTTCACTTATGTTGCATCTATCTTGATACAGGGTACTTATTATATGTTATAGTTTGGATTCCTAAAGCTTTTAGTCTACTAACCCATCCTTCAAGGGTGGTTTTCACTATAAGTAATGGGTTCTTTTTAGGCGGACATTAGAATTTACATGTTTTTACTATGTTCCATCTGAATTTATTTTAAAATATAAACATCTATATTGATTCTGACACTTCTACATCCAACTCACAGATGTAACCTTGCTTTGAGAGAAAATATTATTAATTTACCCCTTTTAGAAGTGAAGATATAGTCTTTGTTGTGTTAGTGGCATTTTCGAGCCTGAAACCTGAAAAACAGGCTCAGGGCTTAAGAGGTTAAGGCAAAAGACATTTAAAATCCTTTAAACACAGTTTAAAGACTGAAAGTGAAACATGTTGGCTTGTAAACTAGGAAAAGAGCAAAATAGGAAATGCATGCTAGTCATTTGAATAAATGTTTTTATTAGATTTTGAAGACATTAGATACAAAGAAAACAATAAGGTTAATCCTTAGCAGATCAATAATAACAAAGAGTAACAATAATTGTATTAATTTCAATAAATGTCATTGTCAGCAAAATCACAATGCCATTTATAGAATCTAAGATCTAATGGAGAACAGTTGTTTTCATTTTGCAGAGGGAGAGGAAAGTGTGTCTGTTCACCTCAAAGCCGGCGGGGGCTTGTCCCTCCTGTCCGGGGAAAGAGGCGGTGGTCCCCAGGAAGCCGAACATTTTGTCCACCATGTCGGAGTCGTTGACGGGCTCCAGACGGGCCTTCTCCATCTGCTCCACCATCTCCTTCTTCCTGCGAGCCTCCTCCTTCTCCTTCTTCTCCCGCTCTGCGTCCTCTGTGGCCAGCTGGGCCAGGCGCTCCTGGTGAAGTCATAAGACCGATGATAGAAGATAAGACATAAATTCAAATAGCCATGTCTGATCCCATTGTTTGGTAACCTGGTTTCTAAGACCTGTAGAATCTTCTACAGAGAAACATATCCTGCACTACCAAACAAAAGGCATTACAGCTTGTTCTCAGACGATAAATAAACAGAAGTTTTGTTTAAACGAGAGCGATCTGGGTTGAACTCCCACCTGGTGTTTGCGCTCAGCTTCGGCCTTCGCTCTCTTCGCAGACATCTGGTTCCTCAGTTTGGTCTCTTCCGCCAGACGCATCTTCTCTGCCTCCAGACGCCTGCGGTACTGAAGGGCGAAGGGACAAAACACTGTTTGAAAGAACGACTAGTCAACCACCAACACCGACTCAAGTTGCTTGTTCTGTTGACATCTCAGTGCAACATTGGAATGAAACTGAAGCGAATCCAGCCAAGAGTGTTGGGGGGGCAGGGTCAAATGGAGTGATGATGAGAACAATTGCTTCAGGGAAAGAATTAAGTAATCACTTGAACACAAAAACAAAAGAAAACCCCTGATTAGAGAAAAATATAAGTAAACGGTAGGAAATTAGTTAACAAATACCTTGAAGAATTGCACAAATTAGTAATAAAGGACTCATTTATAATCTCACTAAAGATTCACATAACTCTTAGCTACTGTCAGATTATAAACAATAAGATCAAATGTTCAGGATTCAGTCATGGGCATGTTCTCAAACTGACTGTGAGTTGGTTTATCCAGCAGACTGCTAGCTTCTGTGTGGAGCAGGCAGGTATTTCAAAAATACTGCACCACTTTAAAATGGTTTATTAGTGCAGTACTTGGGTAAATGTACTTATTTCCAATCCTATGTGCATGTGTGTGTGCTCACCTCTCCCTTCAGCCTCCTGTAGAGCCGGCGTGCGATCATGCCTCTGGTGTGGGCCTGGATGGTGATGACAGCCCACAGCCGGTGCCTGAACGCACGGCGCACCAAAAAGCCACGACAGCGCCCCTGGAAGCCTGTGATTCGCTGGCGGGCCACGTGATACGACGCACACAACTTCCTGGAACGAACCAGAGCCTGGAGGCGGGAGAAGCCTGCTCGCATCTTCAGAGACAGAGACAAGAGAAGAAGAAAGATTGATTTTCCCTTTATTTGATGCATCACAATCATCATGATGTAATGACAAGCAGGATGTTGACCTGAATGCTCAACTCTACTTCTGTTTACACTCTTGTAATATGTGATTGGTTGTGTGTGTGCAATAACAGAGAGGCTCTCACAGCTCCATAGTTCTTCCTGCACTGATACCCTCTCCATGTCTTCTGGATCAACACAGCTGACTTCCTCATCTTCAGGAAGTTCGATCTGATGAAAGGAAGTTACATGTCGGAAATTACTTTTGTTTGAATCTTGAGATGTCAACAGTTTATCACCAACTATGAATCAAAAGCTGATCAGTGCTTTTGGAGAGTGACACATCTGGATGGGTCAATTTCCAGTTTATGGAAGGACTGGTTCTGAAGACCTACCTGTCCTTGAATCCTCGAACCACCTTCTGGATGAGGATGACCTTGTCTGTGATGGCTTTGTCTCTCTCGATCTCCAGCAGCATGTCGTGGTGATCCTACACAAAGAGAGAGAGCTAATAAACAGAAACAACAACTAAACGCACCCTCTGCTGCTCTGGGTCCTTAAGTTGAGGTTGTCACAAACACAACATGTTTTGAGTTGTTTCTGGATGTACTTATTGTACAGAAAACTGTACAGGGATGATCATCCATTATCAAAAACTATTTATTTGTTTAATTCAGCGCCATGGGGAAACCATTAAAGTATTGAAGATACGCGCTGTCACACGTTTGTATGGACTCATTATTTTAAACACACAAAACTGTTAACAGTGTTTTTGATTTGTCACCAATACTCAAATATTCAAAACGTTTAGAGAATAACAAATACATTATAATTTCTGTTAAATACTGGGTGTAACTCAAAACTCAATGTAGGCTATAAAGCAGCCAGGGGTGGGCAAACTTTTTGGTTCGGGGGCCACTATTTGACAGACGGGCCAGGCCAGTAGCAGATGGTGGGAAAGTGGCGGCTGATATTGTATTCTTTGAAAACTGCAACGGTTTCTTGGCAAATAAGACATACAGCCTTATATCGCACTTCGGTGAAAAAACATTTAGCTGTCCACTCCTCATTAACATTGTCAACTTTTCTTTTCTTTGGTCCACTCATTGTTACAGACGCAGGTTCAAAGGTGAATTATTGCGTCATTCCGTCATCGTTTGCGTCATGACGTAACCGTTTACGTGCCTTCTTATGACCCTCACGGCGTTTTACGTCGCTGATTTTCTCCACAACGCCGCTCACAACAACATCAATAGAGGACTGCATCTGGTAGTTTTTAATCATACAAAACCAGATTAAATGAAAGAACTACTTCTCCAACCTTATACCTTTCTCCAGAGTGCCGTGGTGCATTGTTTATTAATGTGGTTCAGCGGCATTACCGCCCGCTGCAGTGCTGCTCGTCCACCGCAATTTAGTCTACTGTTAACTCACGGCAGCGGCCGCTGTAAAGTCTTCACTGTCCAACTGTCACACAAGCAGCTGATAAATATCCCCCATCCCCATAAGTGAATGTGTTTCAGTCTGAATGGACGCTGTTTGGCATCACAACTGATACGAGGAGTGAAGCAGGTAGGACCCAAACGCAGATAATACTGATAATACCTTTATTTCACAAAAAATCTCCATTCCCTCGCTTTTTTATCCCCTTTCCTGGACTATACGATTTGAAATTAAAACCTTTTGCTGCAAACTCCTGTTTTTCTGTCCGTGTTTGTATTGTGGGTTCAGTCCTGAAAAGCGATCACGGAGCTTAACAGAACGAACTAGTCTTAAAATGAACCCCACAAACACCGGACCGGACTCCTCCACTGTCCGTCACGCCCTGTCTCAGCAAGGCAATCTTTTGGGTCAACATGAACAGTTAATCCGTGCGTTGGTGGACAGTAACCTGGCTGCTCAGATCTCCAACCTGACGACAGCAGCTATAACTCCTGCCACCTCTAATCTCCCTCCAGTAACAACTCCATGCCGGGATTTCCTCATCACCGACTCTGAGCCGTTTCATGGTGAGGTGGAGAAATGCAGGGGATTTATCTTTCAGTGCAGCAAAGCGTTTCGCCAGCGCCCCCAGTCTTTTTCTTCTGATGTTACCAAGATCAACTATGTGTTGAGTTTGCTTCGTGGTAAAGACTTAACCTGGGCTGAGGCACTAAATTCATCAGTGGATTATGACACCCTTTCCTTTGGAGTTTTTTCTGAACAACTGTCTTTAGTTTTTGATCACCCTGACTATTCTGGCTTGGCTGCCAATCGTCTGCTAAAGATACAGCAGGGGAATAGGACCGTGGCAGATTACTCTATTGAGAGCAGTAGTAACAATCCCCTTTAAATCACATTAGTATGCATAAAATGTGACAGGTGGACACGCCCCCAATTATGCAAATGAGCTAAGTCCCGCCTCCCATTGGTCGAGATCCTTTGATCTGAGCTAAGTCCTGCCTCCCATTGTTCGAGATCCTTTGATCTGAGGGGGTGAGGTGTTATAACGGGTAGGTGTGAAAAGCCCCCCTGTGGAGTGCCTTTTGTTGTCTAATTCTTTGATGTGTTGATTAAGGCAGTCTCTTTGAATCAATCAATCAATCAATCAATCAATCAATGTTTATTTATATAGCCCAATATCACAAATGTTACATTTGTCTCAGTGGACTTCACAGTTTGTACAAAATATCAGTATGACAATACGACACCCTCTGTCCTTAGACCCTCACATCGTACAAGGAAAAACTTCCGAAGAAAACCCACAGTTTAAAGGGAAAAATGGGAGAAACCTCAGGGAGAGCAACAGAGGAGGGATCCCTCTCCCAGGACGGACAGACGTGCAATAGATGCCGTGTGTAAATTGAAAAGATAATACATTTGCAACATAGGTAGTCCAAATGTTTGGAAATGCATGTGTGTATAATAGGAAGATGAATCCACGAGGATATCCATCCAGGACCTATGATCCAGGACCACAGCCACGACTCAAGATCCAGGGCTCGCGATGCAGGACACAGGACCGCAGGATCATCCATGACTCCGGATCCCAGCGTATATAGACACCAAAAGAAAGACATTTGGGGAAGCTGGGTTAATCGGAACATGGGAGTACACAGGTATAGACAGAGAGAAGGAAGAAGTAAGATGTCCCCCGACAAACTAAGCCTATATCAGCAAAACTAGGGGCTGAATCTAATCAGCCCTAACTATAAGCTTTATCAAAAAGGAAGGTCTTAAGCGCACTCTTAAAAATGGATAGGGTGTCTGCCGCCCGAACACAAACTGGAAACTGATTCCACAAATGTGGAGCTTGATAAGAAAAGGCTCTGGCTCCCATTGTACTTTTAGAGACTCCAGGAACAACCAACAACCCTGCATTCTTGGAACGCAATGCCCTAGTAGGACAGTAGGGTATAATGAGTTCTTTAAGATAAGATGGCGCCTGCCCATTAAGGGCTTTGTAGGCGAGAAGAAGAATTTTAAATTCTATCCTGTGTTCTATAGGGAGCCAGTGTAAGGCAGCCAGAACAGGAGTAATGTGGTCCCTTTTCCTAACTCTGGTTAGTACACGAGCTGCAGCATTTTGAATCAGCTGAAGCGACTTGACTGACTTCTTGGTACACCCTGATAATAAAGAGTTACAATAATCCAGCCTTGAAGTAACAAATGCATGGACTAGTTTCTCTGCATCGTTTTGAGGCAAGATATGCCTGATCTTTGCAATGTTACGTAGATGGAAGTAGGCGGTCCTTGAAATTGATTTTATGTGGGCGTTAAAGGATAAATCCTGATCAAATATAACACCAAGATTCCTTACAGTCTCACTGGAGGCCAAATTAATGCCATCCATAGTTAGTATATCTTTAGATAATTTGTTTCGTAGATTCTTCGGGCCAAGTACAATAACTTCAGTTTTGGTCGTGTTTAACATCAAAAAGTTTAAGGTCATCCACGTTAAAAACGTGGATGAGGCAGTCTTGAATTTTATTTAGATGATTAATTTCATCAGGCTTGATTGATAAATATAGTTGAGTATCATCCGCATAATAATGAAAATGTACAGAATGATTCCTTATAATATTGCCTACCGGAAGCATATATAATGTGAACAAAATAGGTCCGAGCACTGAAGTTATGTTGTCTGGCCCCTGTCCCCTCACACCCCTTTGTTGTCTAAGCCTGTGATGTGTTGATTAAGGCAGTCTCTTTGAAGTTATGTTGTCTGGCCCCTGTCCCCTCACCCCTTTGTTGTCTAAGTGTTTGATGTGTTGATTAAGGCAGTCTCTTTGAAGTTATGTTGTCTGGCCCCTGTCCCCTCAAACCCCTTTGTAGTCTAAGCCTTTGATGTGAGTTGTTATAACGGGTAGGTGTGAAAAGCCCCCCTGTGTAGTGCCTTTGTTGTCTAATTCTTTGATGTGTTGATTAAGGCAGTCTCTTTGAAGTTATGCTGTCTGGTCCCCGCCCCCTCAGGGTTATCTAATCTAATTAGCCTTTGATGTTTTGTCCTTTGATGTGGTGTGTTATAAGCCTTTGATGTTAATCTAGGTGTCTCTTTGAAGGTATGCGTGAGACGGTCTAGCCCCCCGCCCCCTCCCAGCCCAGGCCTCTCCCCCTTTTCTCCACCCCCTTCCTCTGGCTATGAGGCTGGCAGATTGTGGGGGGTGGAATTAGATGAAAATAGAAATATGCTCAAAACTAAATAAAAGACAGTAATTTCCACTTACCAAGTCACCTTTCAAAAAAAGAAAAATGACCAAGAGATGCATGTGACAACTTACCGCCATCCGTCCGGAGCGCCAGTCAAGAAACGAATGCCGCAGCTGTGCGGGGTTCAGACATCTACAGCCGAGGATCTGTGCACAAACTTATCTCGTGCCCTCTTTTGGTCATGGGCGCGCGTTCATGTGTGCTGGAGGAGGGGCTCTGTGAGGAAGTGGCAGATTTTTACCGATTGTGTATTTTCTAATTCTAGCTCACTCGAGCTGGTTTCTCCAAAATGACCTCCCCCTACCTTTAAGAACAATTAACACACACACACACACACACATACACACACACACACACACACACACACACACACACACACACACACACAGCTGTTTTGAACATTTGACAGATTTATGTTTAATTCTCTCAAAAGGTTACTGAAAGATACACTTTTGTATTTAAAAAAGCTGACCACTACCATGAAAGTACTGGAGACTGCCCCTGTCTTGTAACATAGATTATACTCTCTGTGTCGTAGTAGAAAACTCTGTGCTGTAATTTCTCCAATTCACTGTATAGTTTCAGCCAGTTTGTGATTTTGACGCTATTTCAGTGAAAAACAAGGCTGTTTTGAACATTTGACAGATTTATGCTTAATTCTCTCAAAAGGATACTGGAAGATACACTTTTATGTTTAAAAGCCACTACCATGAAGTACTCTGTTTGAGTAGATTTCAGCACACAGGGTCTCTACTGAAAACAGAAAAAACATAACATTGTTAAGTATCTAATAATATACTATCCACAAAATATACTAGTTTAACCCCTACCAAAAAAACAATAATAATTAATAATTAAAAACAACAATAATAATTAATAATTACATGATATTATAAAATAAAATAAAAAAAGTACTTACCAGAGTTTTTCAAGATCAGATACAGGTCAAGAAAATGCATAGAGGAGGTATGGTGCTGGCTCATTAGCCCTCTCACTCTTCTTAGAATGATCCTGTGCAATTTTTAAAAGTTGAACTCCTATCCCCTTATAAACCAAAATAACAATAGCCCTTAATTAACACTAATCATTTAAAAACCCTTACATCTAATTTAGAGAGGACAACTAAAAAGTGTAAGGTGGCTGTTTTAAACTAATTCCACCACATATATATCTTATTTTAACCCTATAATGTATTTACTTAAAAGAGTCCTCTCCTGCTGATAATCAGGTATGCTGGTCGCCATGTCTCTGCTTTAAAGAGTCCTTAGGCGCATTCACACCGCAGTACTTTTCCCACAAAGGTTCATGCGAACTTAGTTCATGCAAACTCTTTAGTTCGCATGAACTAAGTACAGATCGCGTTCACACCGGAAAAAGTCCCTGGGGGTGGATTAGGCAAATGAAGCCGCTGACTTCACTTCTTCTTCTTCTGCTTTGGGTTTACTGGCAGGCTACAAACAACTTCACGGCGGATACTGCCGCCCAAAGTCCCCGGCCGGAAGTCCCCGGAGTTGTAAGAGGACTTCATTAGAAGTTGCTGGGACTCCCAGCAGCTTCTACTGAAGCCTTCCGAGTAAATCGCCAGAACGCCGACACCTCCTCATCTCCACCACTCCCATGTTTTATTTTGTGTTGCCATAAGTTAGTCTCTCTGCGTTTCTGCGCTGGGCTAATGCTAATGCTAATAATGCTAATGCGAGGATAATAAAATGGCGGCTTCACAAAACTTTTTGGAAGTTTTACGGGGCGTGGTTTGCAATCCGCCCAGCCAATCAGAAATATAGCTCTTTTCTCACAAAAGAGCCGCTCGAAAGTCCCTGCTCTCTAGCAGGGACTTACGAGCGGCTCTTTTGTGAGAAAAGAGCTATATTTAGTACCGGCTCTTTTTGGTGTGAACGCGATAAAAGAGTTCTCATGAACTAAGTTTGCATGAACCTTTGTGGGAAAAGTACCGCAGTGTGAATGCGCCTCTTTATCCAGGTGCTTAACGATGCATCTTTTGCCCCCCACAGAGTGAAACTTAGTTATCACTATTAAAACCTAAATAAGATATTTTTTTAATTAATATGAATACCTTCTTTGCAAACAGATACTTCCTTTTAGTTAACAGTTTCACAAAAACTTGAGAAGAAACATCCTTAGCAAGCACAAATCATTTAAAACAAAACCCTGAATCAAATCTAGAGAGGACAATAACGTTTTTAGGTGTCTTAGTGAGTGAAAATTAATGGCTGTTTTATTTAGTTTGAGCGTATTTCTTTTTTAAAAACTCCATCCCCTCGCTTCTCACCTCACAGAGAGTGTCTTAATCAACATATATATTAACATCCCAGGCTGTGTGTGTGTGTGTGTGTGTGTGTGTGTGTGTGTGTGTGTGTGTGTGTGTGTGTGTGTGTGTTAATTGTTCTTAAAGGTAGGGGGAGGTCATTTTGGAGAAACCAGCTCGAGTGAGCTAGAATTAGAAAATACACAATCGGTAAAAATCTGCCACTTCCTCACAGAGCCCCTCCTCCAGCACACATGAACGCGCGCCCATGACCAAAAGAGGGCACGAGATAAGTTTGTGCACAGATCCTCGGCTGTAGACGTCTGAACCCCGCACAGCTGCGGCATTCGTTTCTTGACTGGCGCTCCGGACGGATGGCGGTAAGTTGTCACGGGCATCTCTTGGTCATTTTTCTTTTTTTGAAAGGTGACTTGGTAAGTGGAAATTGCTGTCTTTTATTTAGTTTTGAGCATATTTCTATTTTCATCTAATTCCACGCCCCACAATCTGCCAGCCTCATAGCCAGAGGAAGGGGGTGGAGAAAAGGGGGAGAGGCCTGAGCTGGGAGGGGGCGGGGGGCTAGACCGTCTCACGCATAACTTCAAAGAGACACCTAGATTAACATCAAAGGGCAAAACATCAAAGGCTAATTAGATTAGATAACCCTGAGGGGGCGGGAACCAGACAGCATAACTTCAAAGAGACTGCCTTAATCAACACATCAAAGAATTAGACAACAAAGGCACTACATAGGGGGGCTTTTCACACCTACCCGTTATAACAACTCACATCAAAGGCTTAGACTACAAAGGGGTTTGAGGGGACAGGGGCCAGACAACATAACTTCAAAGAGACTGCCTTAATCAACACATCAAAGGCTTAGACAACAAAGGGGTGAGGGGACAGGGGCCAGACAACATAACTTCAAAGAGACTGCCTTAATCAACACATCACAGGCTTATACAACAAAGGGGTGTGAGGGGACAGGGGCCAGACAACATAACTTCAAAGAGACTGCCTTAATCAACACATCAAAGAATTAGACAACAAAACGCACTCCACAGGGGGGCTTTTCACACCTACCCGTTATTACACCTCACCCCCTCAGATCAAAGGATCTCGACCAATGGGAGGCGGGAATTATCTCATTTGCATAATTGGGGGCGTGTCCACTTGTCACTTTTTATGCATACTAATGTGATTGAAAGGGGATTGTTACTACTACTATTGAGTTTCGTAGACTGGCGGCAGAAGCCCGATGGGTCGAGGCGGCTCTAAGGGCAGTGTTCGTTCAAGGATTAAAGGAGCAACTGAAGGACGAGCTGGCTGCTCGAGATGAGCCAGCAGACCTTAAATCCCTGATTTCTTTGGTTTCTCGTCTCGACAGCCGGCTAAGGGAACGTCGTGCGGAGCGAGGACAGCGTCCACCAAATGCCTTTTCCAGTAAGCCGAGCTATCCTCCCAGAAGTGCTCCCTTTGATTCCAGACCATCTGCGTTTTCCTCGCCATCTCACGTGCCCACCTTGGATAAGGAGGAAGCGATGCAGGTGGGAGGTGCAGGATTATCACCTGAGGAACGCCTTCGCCGCATGAGGTCAGGAGAGTGCCTGTATTGTGGCAAACTGGTGCTGAGGACAGTTTTGTGGACCTGGAGCTTGCCAACCAGCTGGGAATTAAATTGGAATCCTTATCGGACCCCATGACTGCTCATGCCTTAAATGGCCAACGCATCTCTAGGGTGACCCAGCAGACCTTACCTGTAACTCTGTTTATTTCGGGGAATCACAGAGAACAAATCCAACTCAAGGTAATTTCCACTCCATCTACCCCGTTGGTTCTTGGTTACCCTTGGCTTCGCGCTCACAACCCTCATATTGATTGGGCTGGAGGAAGGATAATTGCTTGGAATCAGAAGTGTCACCTTAACTGTTTGCAATCAGCTGTACCTCCATTTCCTGCTAAACCAGTGTCTGCTCCTTGTGATTCTTCTGATGTGGATTTATCTGGCTTACCTGAGGTTTACCACAATCTGGGGGAAGTTTTCTGCAAGGATAAGGCTCTTTCTCTTCCTCCTCACCGTCCATATGACTGCCCCGTCGATTTGCTTCCTGGAGCGCCGTTACCAACAAGCAAACTCTATAATCTGTCCCGGCCAGAGAGAGAGGCCATGGAGAAATATATCGGTGATTCTATGGCTTCTGGAATAATCCGTCCTTCTTCCTCCCCTCTGGGTGTGGGGTTTTTCTTCGTGGACAAGAAGGATAAATTACTACGTCCCTGTATTAACTTCCATTGATTGAATAACATCACTGTGAAGAACAAGTACCCACTTGCCCTGATTAACTCTGCTTTTGAGCCTCTCCAAGGTGCCACCATCTTCTCAAAGCTGGATCTCAGAAACGCTTACCACTTGGTTCGGATCCGCCAAGGTGATGAGTGGAAGACAGCCTTTAACACTCCCCTTGGACACTTTGAGTACCTCGTCATGCCCTTCGGACTCTCAAATGCCCCAGCAGTTTTTCAGTCCCTGGTGAATGATGTTTTGCGGGATTTCCTCAACCAGTTTGTTTTTGTTTACATCGACGATATCTTGATCTTTTCCAAGAGCCTGGAGGAACACCAGAATCACGTCAGCCAGGTTCTACAGAGACTGCTAGAGAACAAGCTGTACGTCAAGGCTGAGAAGTGTAAGTTTAACCAGGAACGTGTCAGCATCCTTGGATTTATCATCAGACAAGGCAGGCTGGAGGCGGATCCTGGAAAGATTCTCGCTATCTCTGAGTGGCCAGTCCCCACGATGCGGAAGGAATTGCAGAGGTTCCTGGGTTTCGCCAACTTTTATCGCCGGTTCATTAAAAACTTCAGCAGGATTGCAGCTCCACTCTCCAGTCTCACTTCCATCAAAGTCAAGTTCTCCTGGACCTCTGAGGCTAACGAGGCCTTTCTCAGACTCAAGTCTCTGTTCACTTCTGCCCCCATCCTCATCCAGCCAGACTCCAGCAAACAATTTGTTGTTGAGGTTGACGCATCAGACCTCGGAGTGGGCGCTGTCCTGTCTCAGACAGCAGGGCTAAACAACAAGCTTCACCCGTGTGCCTTTTTCTCTCGCCGTCTCTCCCCTGCGGAGAGAAACTATGATGTGGGCAACAAGGAAGATGGCTTTGGAGGAGTGGAGACACTGGCTCGAGGGCAGCGAGCAGCCATTTCTGGTTTGGACGGACCATAAAAATGTGGAATACATCCAGTCAGCCAAGCGGCTGAACTCCCGACAAGCTAGGTGGGCTCTCTTCTTCGGCCGCTTCAACTTCTCCCTCACCTATCGCCCAGGTTCCAAAAATACCAAGCCCGATGCTCTTTCCAGTTCGTTCTCGTCTGTGAGTCCAGTAACCTCTGCTGACTCAATACTCCCCCCGAGTTGTGTTGTGGGAGCCATCACCTGGGAGATTAGTCATTTCATTCAAGAGGCCCTTTTGGAACAACCCGACCCAGGAAGCGGTCCGCCTAACCGTCAGTTTGTTCCCGACTCTGTTCATTCCCAAGTCCTGCAGTGGGTCCACAGTTGCCTTTCTCGAATCATCCCGGTGCCAATCGAATACTTTCTCTCCTCCGAAGACACTTCTGGTGGCCTACAGTCGACAGGGACACAAGGGAGTTTGTGTCAGCTTGCACAACCTGTGCTAGGAACAAGGCCTCCCATCAGAAACCCGCTGGGCTGCTCCAACCCCTTCCAATCCCTAGTCGACCCTGGTCACATATAGCCCTGGACCTTGTCACCGGTCCGCCTCCCTCTCAAGGGAACACAACCATTCTAACAGTCGTCGATCGTTTCTCGAAGTGTGCACACTTTGTTGCTCTACCCAAGCTCCCGTCAGCCCTGGAGACCTCCAAACATCTAACCCAGCATGTTTTCCGTCTACACGGTATCCCAGCTGACATTGTCTCCGACCGTGGTCCACAATTCACATCTCAGGTTTGGAAGGCTTTTTGTCAGTCTCTTGGAGCTTCAGTTAGTCTAACATCTGGCTTTCATCCCCAGTCCAACGGCCAAACTGAGAGGGCAAATCAGGACCTGGAGTCTGCTCTCCGCTGTGTGGCCAACAGTAATCAGAGGACCTGGAGCTCCCATCTACCGTGGGTGGAATACTCACATAATTCCCTCACCTCATCTGCCACGGGACTCTCACCCTTTGAAGCCTCTCTGGGATACCAGCCACCCCTGTTCCCCCGAAGAGGAGAGTGAGTTGGCTGTTCCTTCTGTCCAGCAACATGTCCAACATTGCCGTAAGATCTGGAAGGACACCCGCTTGGCTCTCCTCCAAACTTCCGCCAGGAGTCAACAGTCGGCCAACCGCCGTCGACATGTTGCTCCCCCTTACGCCCTTGGACAATCGGTGTTGTTGTCCTCCAAGAACATCCCCCCCCTCACCGAGTCCAAGAAACTGTCCCCTCGGTTTATTGGTCCCTTCCCAATTGTGCGACTCATCAATCCTTCTGCTGTCCGTTTAAGGCTCCCCAGAAATATGAGAATCCATCCCACTTTCCATGTCTCTCAAATCAAGCCAGCTCTCACCAGCGACCTGTGCCCTCCGGCCGTTCCCCCTCCTCCCCCCCGTGTCATCGATAACCATCCAGCCTACTCCGTGCGGCGTCTCCTGGATGTTAGACACCGGGGTAAGGGTCTACAATACTTGGTGGACTGGGAGGGCTACAACTTGGAGGAACGTTGTTGGGTTCCTCGTTCTCGAATCATGGACCCAGTCATGGTCAGGGAATTCCACAGGGCCCATCCTGACAGGTCTGGTGGTCGCCAGGAGGCTCCCGTTGAGGGGGGGGTACTGTAAGGATTTGCAGTACTCCCTCCTTCTGCTTCCCTTTTTGTTTGTCGTCTGTTGTTTTCTGTCTGTCTGTGTTTGTCTCCCGGGCTGGGCGTGGCTGACCTACTTCTGGTTCCCGCCAATTCATCTCCGCAGCTGCTTCTCATTCATCCTGATCATCTACTCATCCACACCTGCTTATTAACCCGGTCTCCTCATCCAGTCTTCACCAGTTCGTCGTCAAGATTACACTGGTAAACATATTGCTTTCTAGCTTAGCCTGACACAACTCTGGAATCAGTTTTTTGTCTTACCTGTTTGTCTCTCTATTCAGAACCCATCATCACCTCCTCCGCTAGTCACGTCCAGCCACTTCCTCGTCGGATTCATCCGCTCTCCACGCAACCAGCTCCAGCCTGCTCGCTCCCCTCAGCTCTGAAACCCCTGCTCGCCACACTCCTGTCCGGTAGGACAAACTCTAACACCTGCTCCAACATACTCGCTCTCGGGAGCGTAAAGACACAGGCTCAACCCACCTTTCATCTGCCTGGCGATAATCCCCAGCTCACTACGGAGCTTCGGCTGAGGATCTCCATTCCCTCGCTTTTTTATCCCCTTTCCTGGACTATATTAACAACAGTTAGTATCCCCGATTTGAAATTAAAACCTTTTCCTGCAAACTCCTGTTTTTCTGTCCATGTTTGTATTGTGAGTTCAGTACTGAAAAGCGATCACGGAGCTTAACACCGAGGGCGAAGACCGTGGCCGGGAAAGTCAGGAGGCCGGGATCGAGTGCAAAGACCGCGGCTCTCAGGGGGCCGGGCTCGAGTGCGAAGATCGCGGCACTCAGGGGGCCGGGCTCGAGTGGGAAGACCGGACAGCTCCGGAGGCCGGGCAGGAGCCGGTGTCGACCGGACAGGATCCGGAGCCGGTGGGACAGGTGTCGGCAAGATCCCCACGGAAGAGGACACAGGGCCGGCAGGACCCCCGGCAGGAGAGCAGTCGGTGGAACCTCCAACAGCACAGGACATAGGGTTGGCAGGACCCCCGGCAGAAGAGTAGTTGGCAGGATCTCCAATGGCACAGGACATAGGGTTGGCAGGACCCCCGGCAGAAGAGTAGTCGGCGGGACCTCCAACGGGACAGGACATAGGGTTGGCAGGACCCCCGGCAGAAAAGTAGTCAGCAGGGCCTTCAACGGCACAGGACACAGGGTTGGCAGGAGCCCCGGCAGAAGAGTAGTCGGCCGGGCCTCCCACGGCACAGGACACAGGGTTGGCAGGACCCCCGGCAGAAGAGTAGTCGGCGGGGCCTCCAACGGCACAGGACATGGAGTTGGCAGAACCCCCGGCAGTCGGCGGGACCCCCAACTGGACAGGACATGAAGTTGGCAGAACCCCCGGCAGGAGAGCAGTCGGCGGGATCCCCAACGGGACAGGACATGGAGTTGGCAGGACCCCCAGCGGAACCTCCAACTGCATTTGAGTAGGGACTTGAGTGGGGACTCAAGAGAGGACTTGAGAGGGAAATCGAGAGGAGAATTGAGAGTTGACTTGAGAGGTGACTTGAGAGGGGACTCGAGAGGGAACTTGAGAGGGAACTCGAGAGGGGACTAGAGAGGAAACTTGAGAGGGGACTCGAGAAGAGACTCGAGAGAGGACCTGAGAGGTAACTCGAGGGGAGAATTGAGAGTTGACTTGAGAGGCGACTTGAGAGGGAACTCGAGAGGGGACTAGAGAGGAAACTTGAGAGGGGACTCGAGAAGAGACTCGAGAGGGGACCTGAGAGGATACTCGAGAGGAGACTTGAGAGGGAACTCGAGAGGAGACTTGAGAGGGGACTCGTGTCGGTCGGTACGCCGACAAGACACGGGGAGCTGCCGTCGGCTGGAGAGCCAACAGGAGACGAGGTGCTCGAGTCGGCCGGTACGCCGACAGGACTCGGGGAGCTGCCGTCGGCTGGAGAGCCAACAGGAGACGAGGTGCTGGAGTCGGCCGGTACGCCGACAGGACTCGGGGAGCTGGCGTCGGCTGGAGAGCCAACAGGAGCCGAGGTGCTGGAGTCGGCCGGTACGCCTGTACCTGTACGTATTTGGTTCTTAGATCTTGCTGGGTTGCCGAGTGGGGCCAGACTGCAGCAAAGGTCAATTGTGTCTAGAGTGCGCCATCTAGTGGGATCAACTGAAATGCCGGGTATTGCAGGAAAAAGGCTAAATGTATGCGGTCTTCACTATAATTTTGTACTAATATTCGGCAGGCCGGATTAAAAAGGCCAACAGGTCGTATATGACCCGCGGGCCTTAATTTATAAAGGGATGTATCAGATTATACTTGTTTTACCCCCAATATCAAGGCGCATTCCTTTACATAAATTTCATCATAGCCCTTCTAAGAGCTGCCAACAATTCAGTCTAGACAGAGTCTGTGAATATGTGATGGAAGTGAATTGTGATTCTGAAGTCAGGACATGCTGAACATGCTTTAATGTGACAGCTTTCCAGTTTGCTAACAGGACGCCTAAAAGAACATAAACTGCTTCTATCTCTTCGTCCTGTGATCTGTCCATCCGTCCTGTCGGAGGAAGTGTGGGCACTGCCCTGCCTTCACCCCCCTGCACTTTCTACTTCCTGTTCTGCTTCCTGTCCATCCAAGCAGTAAGACCTGGTAGAGATAGCCAGAAATCTAATGGGTTTGTGTGAAAATACACATGACTTATCAACGCAAACTGGGGCTGTAATGTCTCCAATAACTTGTTTGCCTAGGTTCACCCTATTCAACAATGTTCCTTTTTATTGTATAAATTACACAAATGTAATTATAACTTTTATAAAAACTGTAAATATCTGAAACTCTCTCGCATTGTTTTCTCCAGGGAAAGCTGTGCTGCATTGTCATACTGGAAATCTCTGTTAAAATGTGAATGCAGGAGACACACTGTGAAAACAAACTGCTGAGCCTAAACCATCATCAGCTGATGTTTTTGTTTAACCTCTGGGGGAAAAGTGACAGTGTGTTGTGTGTTCATGGCAACCAGCAAACAGTAATGCCCTGGCAATGACTTTAAGCCTCAGGACTACATCTGTCCTGACTGGGTGTGAACCCAACACACCCAATTTAGAAACACACAGTTATTTTCTCAACCTCTTCTGTCTTGCATTAACTAAGGAGTATTGTTACTGAACTACACATCCACAGAAACACACACACA